>JAVSBS010003745.1:32399-49961 GCA_033124195.1 Coracias cyanogaster | reverse complement strand
CGCCCCGCGGAGCCGCCGGGAAAGGCCGCGGCGCCAGAGGCCGCCGAAGGACAGCGGGACGCTGCGGCGGGCCCGGGCGGCGGCGCTCAGGTGAGCGCCCGGGTGGGCGGGGAGGGGCGGGGCAGGGCCGGGCGGGGCCTGGCCTGGCCTGACGCCGTGTCTCGCTGCCACCTCCGCAGGCCCGTCCCGGCGGGGCGGCGGCGGCTCCTCCGGTGTGGGCGCGTCCGCTGCTGCTGAAGGTGCTGCTGTGGGCGGTGCTCCTGGCGCTGTTCGCGGAGCTGGAGCTGGGGCTGCCCTACTTCGTCCTCTCGCTGCTCTACTGGATGTACGCCGGCACCCGCGGCCCCGGCGAGCGACGGCCGGGCGAGCTGAGCGCCTACTCCGTCTTCAACCCCGGCTGCGAGGCCATCGCCGGGACGCTGACAGCCGAGCAGCTGGAGCGGGAGCTGCATTACCGGACGTAGCGAGCGACCCGGCGGGGACAGGCCGCTCTGCTGGGACCAGCCCCGCTGCCTCCGGCGCTCGTACCACGGACCCCAGGGAAGGGGTAGGGGAGGAGAAAAAGAGCGTTATTTCTATGCAAAACACCGCTTGCGCCTTACTCCGGGCCCGGTTTTCCCAGGCTCGGGCCGGTCCCGAATAAAGCCGTAGCAAAGCGTGTGCCCCGGTCTCCTGTCTCGGTGGGCGGGCAGCTGGTTCCGGCAGCGGCACCGAGAGGCTGGGCCTCTCTCTCTCTCTCGGCACAGCTGTAGCTGGCAGCTGGTGAAGTTCTGCCCCTGGTAACAGCAAGGCCGGGGTTTGGCCGCACCTTCAGCTGAATGGCCAACTGCTTTTCCTCCCAGCCCTGGCTAGAATCCCCTTTCTGAAGAAAAGAGGCGCTGGCGCTAGATGTAAAATAGGCAGCTGCTTCTGTTTGCGCTCCTGTCTTTCATCTAACACAAACATCTGACTTTAATGTAAGTTCCCTGTTTGCTTCATATGACAGCTTTCATCATTTGTAGCATAAGCAAAAAAGACTTACTCCTGGCAGGTAATACATGTTTTTCTTTAAGCATCCTTTTGAAAAATACTTAAAGGTGAGGGTGCAGCAGACATGGAAAAGCAAGAGGCCCTCAAATGGAAGGGGTTGTGCCCTGTCATTTCATACAGTCTCTTCAGCACAGCTGATCATGTTTCTCACCATCATCCCACAGACTCTCAGGTGTACTTCTTGTAAGATCCACTGATAATTTGAATATATACATCACTGCATTAAAACATATCAATACCGAGTCGTAGTGAAGAGCAGCTAGCAGAGTTTATGCCTATGAGGACTGAGTTGAGAAGAAAAGTCACAAATTGGTCCTTCAAACCCTGTTTCATCGTGCCTTTTCTAAGCTGAATCAACATACGGTGTTCAGGCTTGACTTACCTCATGTTCCATCATTGGCCGGGGAAACGAAAGGACGTGTCCTTTATCAAATTTAATTGGACTGGAAAGAGAATAGTAGATTAAAGCACAAGTGATACATTTAACACTCCACAGCTCTCAGCTTCTACTATTTGTCTCTTGTATAAATTCCAAATGCTATTTAAAGCCAAGCACAAAATTTCTGGATTTGCACATATTTGGCCATCCTCTTGTAAAAACCCGTCAGAGTTCTAGCTATTCTTACTCATTCCTCTGCCTCTATACAAATAACATGCTGTATTTTGGTTTTGGATTGACATGCCTCTGCAGGTTCAAAGGCTTTTTTGTGGCAGACAGAGTTGCAAATCTAAAGCTTTTTTTTCTCTGGGAGAACCATGAACTGTAAGTCCATTCTTAGAAAGTGTTTTTCTAATTACAGAGTAAGAAGTAATTAGTTGATACTTAAATACAACAGTAAGTGACAGAATTTTGTGAGTTTAAATTTTATTCACAAGGGTAAAAATAAATGCAACTGTAATCTTCATGGGGACTTGATAATCTGACATACAGTTAGATTCTGTGGGTGTTTTTTAAAACAGAAATACATGCAAATAAATATTAAATATAAAGTAACATCCATGAAATTACAAAACTTTGTAGCAGCAATGCTGAAAATAAAGTTTTCATTTGCTATAAATTCTAGTTATATTATGTCCAGGTGAACTTACAGACTCTTACATTTAATGCTTCATGAAGCAAGTTACCACAAGAAGTGAGCATGAAGCTGAAAGGCACCAGAAATAAAAATTCATACAGTTAATCTGTTCCAGTGCTTTGTGTTGCTTTGCTTATTTCATGCTACTCAAATAAATGCACATTATAAATTGTGACATAGAGATGGCATGAATAACAACAAAGGCCTGTAAAAGGTTTTACTGAAGTAGATAAAGTATGATGGAGAAATTGCTGGTTTAGGTCTGGCTGAAAGTATTTCTCGAAATACGTGATCACTGTAACTCCGCTTTGGTGGCAATTCCTTTCAGTGAGTTGTTCCCTCAGAACGTAGAGGGGATTAAAAAAGGTTTGAAGAAGTCAGAACTTAATCAGAGGGAAAAATAATTCCACCACAACCCTCTGCTTAGCAAAGATCTCACTTTGTCATCTCATTTTTCTCTTGGATTCCAACAAGGCAGAAGTTACAAAGGTACGTTTGACACGTGGTGCTGGAGCTATTCTTACGGGCCCAAAGCCCTCAGTTCTTAAGTGACTAGGAGGGACAAGGCGAGCCTAGTAACTGAAAAGCATGTCAAACTGTTGGAAGAATCTTGTGACAGCAGCTAAGCACAGGTTTGTTACCACACATGCAAATACTCTGTTCCTATGCCTCTCCGCTTTCATTTGTTATCTGTACCTTTTCCAGCCTAACAGCGAGTTAAAACACTGCTGTAACTTCCTGTTGTCATAGCAAAACTGTTGTCTTGCTAATAGCCATGCAAGTAGCAGAAACTTTTTTTTTTCTCGGTTTGCACGACTAAGCAGGGCACCCTCTCTTGAATAATCATGAGTGAAATTATTCCTGCCAATGTGCATTATCATACGGCTGTAAATTTCATCTGTCGTCGTGCTGCCTTTTCACCTACCAAAAAATGACTAATTTTATCAGTCTTTTTCCTATTCAAAGCATTTAAGAGTAGATGTTAAATAGAAACATCAAGCGTACTCTCTACATACAGAAAGCTAATTAATTCAGTTGTAGGACAGCCGTTAACATATACACCTAGTAGTCAGGTATTGGATTGATAGTCACACAACACAGAAGCTGGTTATTAAATTCACAGAAGAATCTGAGGTGCTTCATTCCAAGGTCAGCTCTGCAGCTGATGATAGGAAGGGAAGGCCTGGGAATGGCCCATGTAGAGCCAGCATGTTAAACGTACATAAGCCAGCCTGAGAACTGTGGTGGATTTCTACAAACATGTCTGACTTCCATCCCTGGAGCTTAATTACATGTATTATAGCAGAAGAAGGTAACCCATCTCTCTAATTCAATTCTAACCTGATGATTGCAAAACTAATCCACCCTCTTGGCGATTTGGATTCTAATACAATAATTAAATAATCCCATGCAAAGCAATCTAGCTTCAGGCAGGAAAGATGCTGAAATACATCCCAGAATATCCAGTCCACTTTCTTCGCAATGGGGGCTGTGAACACAAGGTGCAAGGAGCGACTTGAAATTGGGGGGTTTATCACTGCTGAGCAGTCTGTCTGCTGTGCCATGGAAGTTACTTACTACAAGAAGCCCATGGACTGGGATATTCTCAGAGCTAGTCTTTGGCACCTTGCCTCCTTGTTGTAAAGGGAGCCCGAAATAACAGCTGAGTAAGATACATAATATATTAAGTGATTCAACAGCTCCCGTCCTGCTTGTAAAGGTGCTACCTCTCTTTTTCCCCAGAAACTCCTGTAAACATCAGGGAGGGAAACGTCATTAGCAGCGTAGGTGCGTTCACTGCTAGAGCCCTCGCGGTTTTAAGCAGACAAAAGCCGTCTGAGTTCAGGGTAGTGTTGTGGGGGGGATTTTCTGGACCCCGCTGGGGGCGGGCAGGCTGTGGAGGAGGAGGAGGAGGAGGAGGAGGAAGAGGAAGGGGGCAGGAGCTGAGAGCTGTCCTTCGTGCTGAACCCGCAGCGCGCTCGGAGGTGCCGCGGCCGCTGCAGCACCCTGCGGTACTGCCTGTCTGCAGGGAACGGGCGAGGCTGGAGGAGAAACTAATGTGAGCCCACAGTGAACTACCGAACCTTCAACAATTAGGTGAAGTCAGCTACCACCAGCTGTGGCCACCAGCTGGCTTCTGTGCATCTGCACCCGCCAGAAGCAGAGTATAGCTTAGAAAGAAGTTGTCCTCTTGAAGCACAACTCGTCCTGCCACTCTTAGCACCTCTTGTCCAACCAGACAGGCAGAGCAGCAGATAAAAACGGAAGGGCTGGCATTCAGGGGATAGTTCCATCCATGTCAATAGAGATAACATGTGCCTATTAATAACAGAAAGAGCCCCTACCACATACTGGTTTTGGTTTAGTATTTTTTCAAGTAAAGTTTAAAAAGCACATTTAGAAATGGACACCATGCTACCTGCTGTATCGACAGACCTTCAGGATGATGTTCGTCATCTACTCAGAAAACCGGTAAGCATATTTTCCACGTTAGCTTTGGGAAGTTACCAAAAAACTGATTACCACAAAACGATTCTTCCCTAAAACTCAAGTTGTGTCCCACTAAGTTGTTCTTTTTTCTAAAACTGGTGATATCACCTTACCCTATCCCCATAAAAGTCTAAATGTATTTTTTGGCAATAATCATATTCTGTATCCTTGTAATTTAATCGGTCGATCACTCAGCTCACCCACTCAACAATAATAAGCCATTGACCCTGTGGTTTCAGACTGGATCAATGCTATGCTCAAGTTTTGGACACCTGGAGGCCTTGTCTGCAAATAGGAAGAAACTCTTTCAACTTACATTAGATGTGATCAATTTTTCTTCTGATGTGTTGATTACATTAGCAGATTGCTTTCCCTAGAAACATTTGTCCAACAGCCTGCAGGCAATGAGCAGCATATGCTTAAGTTTCTTGCTGGAGATGGCACACTTAAGCCACTTGCTTGGGTATTTAAGGGTTTTCAGGTATATTATGCAGTTCATTGTTCTCAGTCTGAATCACCTGCAGAAATCTTAGCTGAATGTGGCCTGACAAGTGGCAGCATAGACACTGCTGCCTACAGTGCCTCCGCTACTGATGCTGTTGGCCGGACACTTCAGAGGTTTCATACTGCTGTCTCTCTGGACATACAAATGTTCCAACCTCCAGCGCTCCCAGCTTTTCCGAAACTCCATCTGAACCTAAAAAGCAAAGAAGGAAAAAAAAAAAAGGAATGAATATAGAACTCATCAGATCTTTCAATGAATCCATTAGAAAAGAGCAAGAAAAAGCTGGCAATGCTTTGAACTTGCAATATTATTGCTTCAAATTATCCAATTATCTCATTACTCACTGTAGGGTATTCTATATTTAAAATAATGGCAGCATTCACTTTTACTTGCAGAAATAAAGCTCTTTTATGCACCAGGAAATCTTATCTTCATTAATTTATTCTAAATATTATTCAGCTGCAATACTGAATGTAGTCTATGCGCTACCAGTACTAACAATGACGTTGATTTTGCTTATCGGCCATGAAATGACTGAAAAGACTGGCTTGCTGCTCAATACTGTCACCACAGGTGTTCTTAAGAGTTATGTTTTAACTTCTGTTTTGATTTAAACAGCATTACGTCTTGGATTATTTTTGATTCTTTGGATATTTATTGGTCTTTTTATTCCATACAAAAACAAAGATTTATTCAGAATTGAAAAACCAAAAATCAAGCACATTAAAGACTGTACTTTTCCCCTCCTTTTTAAATAGCAATTACAAAATCTCATTCTAGATACTAGCTTTTGTTAGTGGTACCAAATATGCTTATCCAGTCACAGATTCTGGGTTAAACTGTGTAACATCTGTACTCATTTGGAAGTTTATCCAGGGTCTTGTAACTGCTAAATAAGAACAAAATTTGGATCTTCCTGTTCCATGCCACTTGGTTAAGTAAGAACCTCCATTAGCTTTTAACATGTAAGGCAGAGGACATAAAATTGAACCATTTTTACTCTTGAGAAAGGCAGGAGAGCAACTACAGTGATCAAATTCATTATGTCAGCCTGGAAGACAGACTAAATAGGTTGATGTCAGTTCCAGTGCAGGCTGTCATCATACCCAGGCTGCTGAAACCTTCATACTCTGAGGGAAACTTCCTAGCGAACCAGCTAGCGTATGTCTTTCTTCTCTGCTTCTTCACTGTGAAACACTGAATCTGGGAGGCAGTCCTAAACAAGGAGCAGAGCCCTTGTTTACCAGCTTTAACCAACTGCCTTCCCTTGTTGGTTACCTCTAGCAGTGCTTGTCAGCTCTGGGCTATAGCCCTTGTGCTGACTATTCTCCTGGTGGGTACCAGCTGCATGTCTGTGTTTCTGACAACGGAATCTGTCCCTCTGCTATCACAACCAAATGGGACAGAAGGAAAGGTGTTGAGATAGAAGCTTGTATTTTACTGTGGTAACTGTGGGTCATTGTGTCAAAAGCTGCACAAAGACACCAGAAAAAGAGAGTGTGTCTGGGGTAGCTTGGCATAGAAGAATGAGGGAGAATATCCTGATAAAGGCAAAAGAGGAAACAGTGAAATGCAGGGACCACACTGTTTGCAGGAGAAGAATTGACCATACTACCACCCCACTACTTGGTACCTCTTGTGAGCATGGAAAGCAGCTGATTTAATGGGCAGCACTGGGAAAAAGCAGTTGTAGACAGTTACAGGCAGATCCTGAAAGAAAACATGAACGTACTTACTGACAGAGTAAGTCAATGAGCAATAGAAATGGGTATCTTAGCATCAGTCAAAGGGAGAAAGTGAGTCTTCAATCCGGCTGGACATGACAGGCTGTATCCTAGAGCTATGATACAAACCAGCCTGCACAACTGAGACGAAGTGAATGGGAAAACCTGAACAGAAGACTCTATCAGAGATGATGTCTTAGGAATGGACCTCAATGACAGAATATTATTTTTCTCTCCAGAGGTTAGGAAAAGGGTAAAGGGCAGCTTTGCTGTCCATGTTAAATTGAGTTTTTGCCTAGACAGCTGTGACTGTATGATCAGGAGAGTAGGTTAAGATTTATTTTGTAAAGAGGCAGTTCTTGAGCACAGAATTGGATCTACAGACCTTTCAGCAAAATAATTAGCCCAGTAACTTCCCTGTGTGGATAAGATTCCTCAGAAATAAGCTATACAAGAAAAAGGGAACCAAGAACAGCTCCAATAAGAAAGTGGAAGAAGGAAAATTTTTGATTATTTTGAAAGAGAAAGGGAAGAGGTAGGAGAACTTGGAAGAGATTATCATGGAGGTTAAAGGTGGAGAAGACTTCTCACAGAGAGCTGCTCTTTGAGCTTAATGCAGCTAATGGGCAAGGACATTGAGAATGTGGCAATGAATCTGGAATTTGATTACAAGAAAGTTAAACTTTTTTTACACTAAATGGAAGTGTATTTCCATTGTGATAGAAAGGTGGCAAAAAAGGAGAAGCAAGACTGCAGAGAATGAAACCTGAATGAGCCTAAACTAATTCTGATGGAAAGAGGCAGAATTTATGTGGTTTAGAATATTTCTTACAGAAAGTACCATTAACTGCAGAAAAACTGGTCTTATTAAGCCCAGCTTATTTGGCAAAGAACACTGGTGATAATAGGTAATCTGATGAGACCCTGCTGTTGCCTTCAGAGCTATATCAAAGGAAATCCAGAATCTTTCAGGTGAAATCTGACTGAAATATGAACATATTTTAATGTTTTCCAATAAGTAGATACTAGAAAAGGACATTAATATCACTTCTAGCTTAATTTCTACTCTTGATCTGGCACCAGGACTCGCAAAAAATTTTCATTCTGTATGGTTAAAGAAAAGGAGTCAGTAAATCACAGACAAAAATAAAAATATAGACCATACTGCAAACAAGGATAGTCTTTGGGCACATATAGCCTGTCAGAAGAAAAGCAGTTTCTCATATAGTTTAGGAAAAATGTCTCATAATTTAGGAAAGAAATAGAAGGGACTTGACCCAATCAAACTGCTTACATGAATTTATTTTATGGATACTGATGACTGGGCTTCATAAAATCCTTCTCCCTTCTTTTAACAAGAATTGAAACAAGCAGAATGATTCATCTGAGGATTGTCTATCAGCTTTCTGTGAAGCTGAGAATATTGAGATTAGATTTTACAAATTACATTACAAAAGTAAGAGAACTAGAGGAAGAGATTTGGAGTACCTCTTAGAAATGTAGGTAAGTTCCCCCAGTAAGTCCCTTCACAGTAAGTTCCCTGAAATGAAACAAGCCTACCTGTTTCAGGGTTTGTAATAAAGTTTGGGCTATGATGTAACTTTGCTGTTGTATCACATTGGCCATTACTCATGAGAGGCCTGGCTGCAGCTCCACAGGGGACGTATGAGAAAAGGCCAAAGTGAATCAAAATAAATGCATGATGCACCAGCAGACGGTGCTGCATTTCAGGATTAAAGTATGCCTGTAAAGCTGTACAAGGGATTTGAAACAAATATTCTCTAATTCATGCTTGAGCAAAGCCTGCTGCTACCCACCTCTGACTTTCGTAAGCAGTACAATTAACACATGCACTTAAACAAAATCTTACCCACAAGCTACAAAAGTGAACAGTCTCCCGCAGGGCTTAATTCAGGACGCCTGCTGCTTTTCTGTTGACTCCAGCCTGACCATAATGACACAAGTAGAACATTTTTTCCATTGATTCCAATACCTTGATAAGGCCTACCTTTCAATAGGTGATCTTGAGTTACAGTGTCATGTTTAAAAGTAGATTTAGTGTAAAATACATTGATGTGCATTAAACTTAATAATGTGCTGCCAAATGAGTAGTGTTTGCCTCCCTTGCAAACCTGGCTGCTGAATGAATAATAATAATATTCACTTTGAAGGTAACAGGAGAGATTCCTGCAATGCTGAAACAGAACAGGGCTGGGATTTGTCAGAAGCCATAGAAGACTGTACTTGCTGTCAACTAACTTAAACCCTTGACTACATTTTTTCTGGGCCTGTGGGAGAGCTCAGCACTCCATGAAGTTCAGTTTGAATGAGAGAGCGATGATGTCTTCAAGTAGCTGGGCCACAAGGAAACCAAAGGAAACTGAACTATACAGGCATTAGCCAAGAGGCCTCTCCAACCTCACCAGCTGACTGAGCCGAGTTCTCAGAATAAAACAAGCTCTACTACCACATTTACCAAAACAAGCAAATAAGGATCATTACACAAAAGATTAAGAAGAGCAGGTATAGTTCTTAGTAAAAGAAAAGCTCCAGCAGTGCAAACTCTACAATTGTGAGCAAGACAACTTGCAAGATTTCATGTCTACAAATAGTGGCCCTAAATTATACTGCCTGAGTTCCTTCCAAAAACATTTGTCCAAGGAGTTATCTTGTGTAGCTGTACAGAGGAGGGTCTGTAAAAAATAAAAGAAGTCCTGAAGAAGGACAGTTTAGCAGTTCAAGACCATTTTCAATTTCCTTTTCTTATAGTGGATGCCGATAAGGCAAATTGGAACAAATAGTGTCTTTCTTACCTCATTATTGATGAAACAGTACAGAATTGCAACCATCAGCCCCTGAAATCAACAAAAAAAATCAAAGCAGTGAGCTGAGCACTTCCCCTGCTTTGCCAAACAAATTTGCAGTGGGTTAGAGGCTCCACATTGGCATGTCCCATATAAGATTGAAAGATGGAGACAATCTGTGGTCCCTGCCTGATGGCAGAGGAGTGGTTTGACCAAACTATGTCTCAAAGTACCTGATCTTAGGAAAAAGGAGTCACTGTTTTCTTGAACCTCTTATTTTTTTTTTCCTGAAGGCTCCCTTCCACTTTTTTCCTCACCTGGTTTCAAGTTATAAACACTTCATAAGCGAACAATGCACCGTGATCTTAAATACAGCTCAGTGCTTGGTAAACAGGGAATGAGTGGGTGAGCAGGGAAACCAGAAGAATAATGATTTCCTTAGACAAGGAGACTCTTTTGAAATGGCCTTACCTAAGGCCATGACTAAATAAAAATCACAGTAAACCTACATCCTCCTCACATGCAGTTACAGCTGTGGACAGCTACCTCTCACAGCACAGTTTTTCCAAGGAGTATCAAAAACACTGGAGAAAGCACAAAATTTGCTTTCAGCAATACTATTATACAATTATAGGAAATCACAGGCAATTTCATTATTGCCTTAAGGTGTCCCATAGAAAGAAGATATTAATACATGGACAGGAATACCAGTTTACTGTGGTAAATTTAAGACACTGAAGAGTATGTAACACTAACATCTAATTTAGCTATTAAAAATTAGTCCTCATACTTTCCCTCCCACTGTCATAATCCTGTAATATCCAGTGCTAAAATGAGAAATACAAAGAACAGGGAACATGCAATAAGTGAGAGAGAATGCAGGCTCCTGAAGAGCAGTTAAAAAATATCTCATCCACATGGGTACAAGCGTGAGTGCTACCTGGAAAGAAGCAAAGGAGAGTTCAGTAAAAAGCTTCACAAAGCGCAGCATCCCTCTGGCATGCTCATCAGTAATAAAGGCAAATATGACCTCATGGGTCCCCAGCAGCGGGATCAGAGTCAAGGTAGACTTGGCCAGCCTAAGATCACAAAGAAAGAAAAAGAAACAAATGTCACTGAGTAGATCATTGTTGATCCCAGTGATCACTGGGAGCCACTGTTACTGCATTCTGCTTCTGACACTGTCAACTTTGCTAAGTCACTGCACCACTTTGTGTTGCAGGGTCCTCCTCCAGAGACTGCAGAAAAAAAGTAATTCCTCAAAATAGCCTTGGCAGTTTTTTTTAATTGCCCCTGCTACTCCACTGCAGACCAGACAAAGCTACTGGCTGTATTTCACCTCAAAAATCTTCTTCCAAATTCAGGCCACATGCTTTCTTGTACCTGAGATGTCTTCTTGTGTATCCTTTTCCCCATCTGTAAGTGGGAAAGATGACCAAAACCCACCTTGTCGATGGCCTGAAAGAAATAACCTAGCAATAATTGGAATATTTTAAAAAATATCTTGGCAAAAGGAGTACTTGTTATTCCTTCTCACCTCTATGGTGTGTTAAATCTTCAAAACATTGTAACTAACCGTAACTGCATATCACTTTGTAAAAAGCAGATAAATTATCTTAAACTGAGTGATGACTCCATGATCTAAATGGCAAGTTTAAAGACACAGCTAGCAAAGGGAAAAAGGCAAACCAACCTGAAACAAAGTATTTTTCACCTGAGAGTGAGCAATGCTCAAGGATACAACTACAGGGAAATATTCACAAAAATGGTCATTAACTCTCTTTTGGTAGACATACATGCTAGCTACGCAAAAGCATAATGAAAGATGCCTGAGCCTCACATGGGAGTTTATAGGGCTATCCTGGGCCACAGAAGCTATAAATGTCTCACAACAACCTGCCTTGAGACAATTCAGTAGATACAAAAATCACTCAACTAGCAGGGCTGTCAGTACTTGGTAGATCTTGTGTGCCCTGTGGCTGTTGGCTGCTATTCTAAATCACGTAATCACTCAGGTTGGAAAGGACCTCAGGACATCTCTGGTCCAACTCCACCTCACAGCAGGTAACTCAGGGCTGTGTCCAGCCAAGTTTTGAATATCTCCAATGTCCTTCATAGCCCCTCTGGAACCCTCTTCCAGTGTCAGACCACTCTCACCTCTGACATGCAATTGGGATTTCTCTTGCTATAACTTATGATTTCCGCCTCTTGTCCTTTCACTGTGCACCTCTGGAGCTCCATCTTCTATATAATCACCATTAAGTAGCTGAAGACTGCAGTTAATTGCTTGCTTAGTCTTATCTTCTCCAGACTGAATAAACCCAGTTTTCAGCACCTCCCTCTATGTCACCTGGTCCAGCCCTGAGCTAGCTTGGTGCAAAACTCATGCAAGTCCCATAGGGTTGGAGTGACAGAACACAATGTCTTTCTCGTATTGGGGAGCCTCAACCTGGATACCAGAAGCAGTCTCACAGGTGCCAAATGGAGGGGATCGGTCACTTCCCTTGACCTTCTGGCTATGCCTTTGCTAGTGCAGCCCAGTATGCAGTCAGCCTACACTGTCAAAAGGGCACACTGCTGAATCACGTTCAACCTGCTGTCCTCCAGAATACCCAGGTCTTCTGTAAAGTTGCTTTCTCCCCAGTTAGTGGCCATCCTGTGCTGCTGTATGGGGTTATTACATACCAAGTGCAAAGCTCCCATCTCCTCATTCAGTGACTTGCCAATGTCCTAGATACACAAGGACCAAGGGACGGTGAATCAAAACAACTATTGAAATTAAACAGTTTACATATAGAGGTAAGCAGAAATGAAGATCTCTAGTGGATCTAGGCAGATCATTGCATTAGGGGATAGGGGTCTTGTTTAAGGGAGCAGCTTACCAGCCAGTCTTGTGACAGAGGCTCTGCTTCACCATCACCTGCCTGAGGTAAAGGTCAAAGTGGGAGACTAATGCTAAATTGGCTCTGGACATACTGCATGGGTAAAAAAAAAAGGGAGTTGTGTAGGTGTACAACAATCCTCTAGCTTATATAAAGAATGCTAATTGTTCTAGATGGGATACTTGGAGAGCTCTGCCTTAAATAGGAAGCCATGCAAAGTCCTATGAAAAGGCTTCCAGGGCATATAAGACCTCACTAAAAGAAATCCTTTACTCGCACAAGGGGAAAAGTTTTTCCACAACTCCAGTCCTTCTGTAGAGAAAAGGGAATTGCTGCTATATTGAGCAAAGCACTCTCTCTTGGTCAAGTGACTGAGCAACAGGAGAGATGTGAAGGAAAGACTAGCCTCAGAGAAAAAAAAATTTCTCCTTTCTATATACAAACGTACATAAGCTGGTGACTTTCCAGGGCACCTAGACTGGTCCTCATTTAAAATAACACATTCCAGCACAGCAGTTCTGTCTTGTCTCCACCCAAAATATCTTCCAGTGTCTTTGAACGGAAAAGGAGGAGGAGGAAAAAAAATTCTGATTCAGGAATCTCTGATGACTGGTCTTGTTATCATCAGAAGCCTACCAATGAACTGAACAAGAGGAAAAGACTTTCCCAAAGTTTCTGACTATAAGCACCAACCTCTGGAGGGACCACCAAAACTATAGTCTTCATTAGTGAAGAAGGCTCTGTTGCTGGGTAAATCCTTTTCTGATAAAGCCTTTCTGTTTATACTGCAGACTTTTGAACATGCAACATGAAGAAATGAATGAACATGCACCTCTGAGAAATGGCTCCCCTGCATCAAACCTTTCTGCTGTTTGCAGAAGTCATGAAGTCAAGGGCTTTCTCCCTTGACAGGATAAATGTATAGTCAGACTTTTAAATGGCCTCAAGCCATCAGAACTTAAAAATCCTCCCCTTCCACCACCACCAATTTTACCCTGGCAAATAAAGGTCACATATATTAAAAAAAATAGTAGGCATGAAAGCAAAGACTATAGCTCATTAAAACAAGTTATTCTCTTGGCTTCAAGCTCTAAACATGCTTTAGTATATCCCAAATTTCACACGAGATAAAGAAGGTACATAACATACAAGGCAATGCTAATGCCCCAAAATACATGCTGTGTCTAGCTTAGAAGGCTGCCAGCATTGAATTAGGCAACTCAAACTAGCTAAGTCAACTACCAATAGCACTCCAGCTACCACAGTAAGTAGCTCCACACTGGTTAATTCAATAGCTGACTTGTTATTTCTACATTATTTTTGAGACTGCAATACAAAAGTATTCCCTAAGATGCAGAGATGAAGGATGTGACCATGAATCTTAGCAAGGTGATTAAATAACAGGAAGAATACAGACATGGACAGGGTGAAGCTTGCAAAATAAAAATTGGACATTTATGTGACAACCCTGACATCTCTCTTAAAACATCCTATGCATTCAAGATTGATGGTTTGTCCTAATAACAATTGGCAAGGAGAACAAGGAGCAATACTCAAAATGACCCGTCTTGATTTTCATTGAAGGTAAGGCTTTTATTTCTATCACTCCTTTTTTTCAAATTAGTAAAGGATAGGATAGAATATTTCAGTTGGAAGAGACCTACAACAATCATCTAGTCCAACTGCTTGATCAATTTAGGGCCAGCAAAAACCTAAAGCACGTTGTTAAGGGCATTATCCAAATGCCTCTTAAACACTGACAGTCTTGGGGCATCAACCACCTCTCTGAGAAGCCTGTTCCAGTTTGACCACTCTCTTGGTAAAGAGATGCTTCCTAATATCCAGTCTAAACCTTCCCTGGCAGAGCTTTGAACCATCCCCACATATCCTATCACTGGATACCAGGGAGAAGAAATCAGCACATCCCTTCTCCACTTACCCTTCACAGGAAACTGTAGAGAGCAATGGGGTTGCCCCTCAGCCTCCTTTTCTGCAAACTAGACAAGCCCAAAGTCCTTAGCTGCTCCTCATAGGACATTCCTTCCAGCCCTTTCACCAGCTTTGTTGCCCTCCTCTGGACATGTTCAAGGATCTTAACATCCAGTACTTGCATGTGCTGCAAGTATTTAAAATATATCTCCTTAATTAACATCCATCCACTATTATGGAAAACTATAAAGTGACAAACTCGGAGATCACGCCTTCTGTTTATCTATAACACAGATGTAACACCTGCCCTGGCTTCACCAGGGCAGTTTTCTGGGAACTGACTATCCAAGTAGTCATATTAATGTGACACCACACCTGTGCATTACTCAAGGCCTGTGATGTTTAACCACCTCTGTCAACCCACTCCTTTCATGTATCTCCTTGGCTACTTCCATTTTGATGGGTGCAAGAAGTGTCAGACTGCTACGTGACATACCTGCATTTTATGTCAGTTTTGCACATCAAATTAGCCTGTAGTTTGGAGATGATGATGCATATAACTCTGATAAAGATCAGGAAATTTACCTGGAGAAATGAAAGAAGGTTTTATGTCATCATCAAGAAACACATGTGTTTAAGTGTTCAAAAAAGCTAGTTTGTGTATGCACATGTAGGTCCCTATAATGCTGCTACTCTGCAGCTATGGAACTCAACCCCTTGCTAGGAATTGTGCTGTAAGTACAACTTCTGTGAATGCACAAGTCATCTTCGAAAATGCAAGCAGTTCACTAAACAAAGCAGGGGAGCGTACTTGTATCTCTGAAGAGTGAGACAGAGGATAGGTGTGGGCTGTGCCATTTGGCTTATTTGGAGGTCTGAGCCTGACATAGCATTGTGGCTACAGAATGTGACATTTCTCCACAATGCCACAATTTGTTGCTCTTCTGTAGCCCAGTACCTGGAATATTATCTTCTACTTCCCCGTACTACCTGCCATAGGTTTTTGCACACAGAGGAATTAACCAGATTGCTGAGGCATGCTGTTTTGTTATCTTGTGCTGCCACTACAATATGACAGCCAGTGGTTAAATTAAACAAACAAAATGCTAGTTGGGAATTCCAGTGCCAGAAACCAATTTGGTTTCATAAAGTCATGCTTCTGAATGAAAACTTCAATACCCTCAAAGGTTATTAGCCTTTGGACATGCACAACACCCATGGGCACATCTGCTTTTTGTACTATATCATGTCCTGTTCTCATGGAAATCTGCCAGCTTGCTGTGCACATCTCATACTTACCCCAATGGCAATAAGAATGGGCAGTCTGATGATCAACCAGTAGTTCATGTTATAGTTTCTGCTCCAGCAACTAGGAAGACAGCAAAAAAAAAAAAAAAAAAGGAGACAGGAACAAAAAGTTTCAGTACATTACTAAAATCTCCTGCTTTTCATTCTGTCACAGCAATGCAGATAGAAAACAATATCGAGGACTAGATACCAGGAAAGCACATCACGCTGACATGGAAACAGATGCAGTTGCTTCTTAGAAACACTGAATGCTTTGTACTATTGCAGCTATCACAATCCAAGTGGATACTACTCACTGGCCTTTCTTGTCCACTAATGGCTAGCTCTCCTCCACAATTTGCTATGAATTACCATCAGTTAATTGTGAAGGTTTACTCCATTAAAACCAAGGTCAAATTTGTCATGTGGCTGACAGGAGAAGAGGGTGGAATCTGTTTGAATCAGACCTCTCCTATGTGGTTCCTATCCTCCTCTTGCTACATTACTTTTTATTACACTTCAGTCTCCAGTGTCAGGTCATCTTATTAACTGTTCGTTAGTTCTTTATCCCATTACCTACCATCACTTTTCTCATATCAATATTTGGATCAGTCATCTATTTTATTTGTCCTTATTTTCAAAGAGGACCTACTAATTTCAACACGGAGAAAGCAACTGAGGCAGCAAACTCCAGTTCTTTCAGGGTATATGTACAGGTTTCAGGTCCAAGGGAAGTTAAAAAAATTATAAGCAGTAAAATCAAAGATAGGAGCAATAGTTCCCAATTTTTGTTGGCCAACTGAACCCTCTGCCAAGCAAGTAACATGCTGCAGGCAATATAATACTTAATTCCCCCCAGAAGTGTCTTTTTAGCTTTTAAAATTCCTGTGCCCTTGGACAATATTGGAGAACAATCACAAGAAAAGGGATGCCTGAAAGCCACAGTTGGGGATTATTGGTTCAAAGCGAACTTTACGCTGGGGAGTTTGTACACATAGTTCTTTTAGGTGGCCACAGATAGCCACGCCCATCTATAGAATGGGCCACATGTGTGCACAATGGCCCAGGTGCTGGGGCAGTGCAGCCACAGCATTCTTAATATTTCTATGAAATAACTTTGTTAGCCTCCTGCCATATTGCTCAGCATTCCTTAAAAGCAACAGGAAAGCCAGCAGGTTTCTGAGCTACGCAGGCTGTGAAACAAACTATGAAACAGCACTACAGAAAACATTGGTTCCTTCACAAAACAAGTTTCTCTTCACCTCCAAGTCTTCTCTGCCAATATATATACACACACCCTGTTTTCCTTAAGATTTCTTGACAGGCCTGTGGAACTTCAGCTTGAGTGATGGTGGTGGAGACTAAACTCTCCTTAACCTTGTAGAGGGGAGGACCTGTTGAGGGCAGCACATGGTAGGGATCCATGCTACAACAACACATCCACAGGTGCTCACATACAAGAGAGAAAAGGGAAGCAGCTTGGCTGTGGCAATTCCATGTTCCCTTGCAGGTACTGCAAGCCTGAGAAGGGCTCAGGATTTCATTTTTCCTTCCAATTTCGGTTTAGTGCATTGTCCTGGTTTGAGTTAGAACAGAACAATTCTGTTCAGTGATTTTACTCTTCAGCTGAATATCTTCTAAGTACCTGCACTTTCTGATGTTAACAGCCTGTTTTCACAGACAGTGTCTGCTTCTAGAAGTGGTAACACTGGATGTTTAGAGTTACTATGAAGGATAGGTATGCAGAGCAAGGTGACTGCAAACTCTTGTGTGCCATATCAGGGGGTGCAGAAAGTGAAAGGCCGCACCTGCAGGGAGGAGCGGCCACGACAAGTG
>JAVSBS010003745.1:18841-29833 GCA_033124195.1 Coracias cyanogaster | reverse complement strand
CCCCCCCCCCCCCCCCCCCCCCCATCCAAACCACACCAAAAATATCTGCAATGCTATTTGGTTCATAAAGCATATATAAATGCAATTTTTCAGAACATCCACTGTGGTAAAAGCGGACAAAAAGTATGTTCTGTTTTGCAACAGTCTTGAGTGTGGTATAGTTGACTTCAGTAAGACTAACACAAGCAGACAGAGAATGCGCCTCTATTTTAAGATCTAAATACTGGAAGCTTAAACAAGAAGAGGCAATTCCATCTCTGCTGTTAGGCAAATCACAGGCAGAATCCTGTGGGAGGTTTTTGCCTTCCTCTGAAGCATAACTGTAAAGGCTACTGCCAAAGGCACAGTATCAAGAGTGGTCTTGGTTAGGTATGATGACTTCTACTGTTGACATTGTAACTACAGAAAAACAAAACATACCTTTCCTTGACCTGCAAAAGGATAGATTCATTCAGACATGCAGAAAATTCTGATCAGAAAGAAACATATGCTCCTTTCTGAAATGTTATGCAAGACCTTCAGACAAAACAGAAGCAATTAAGTGAGGTTTCAGCACATTGCCAAAGCAAACCACACCAAGCAGAAAGCAAACAATGACCTGCTGGTGTACACATACAGCACAAATGAGATAGCTAGAAAAATCAGAACTAAACCAACCCCTCATCTTCATAAAGGTACTTGACAGTTCCCCAGAGGATAACAAACAGCATTGGCACACCTGGGAAGAGAGGAGAGAAGGTTGACACTGACATTAAGAGACAGTGAAAAGCAGAGAGGACAAACTCCTCACATAATGATGAGAAATATAATTAACTGGTCGCAGGATTGTGGCTCCTACCCGGTGCAGATGGCTGTCAACAGCGGGAGGAGGAATCTAACCTGCAAGTAAATACACGTAACCCATTTTGCCTGGGTCCCCACATATCTCCTAAAAGGCTAGAAAAATTAACAACAATAGACGATCATCTCCATACCTGGCTTATACCAGCTTTTCTGTGGAAAAAGTCACTGAGATGCCAAGGGAACAAAATTTCTGGAAGCTCTGCTAACATCTATATTCACAATAGACAGGAGTATAGCATGCTCTGACTTGGACCTCTGCATCCACATTTGTCTCGTGGGTCAGCCACACAGTCTCCAGGCAGCACCAAGCTCAGGCTGTCTATTGGCATTGGGGCTGGAGAACACTTAGTCCCACATACCCCTGATGGCAAAAGGGAGTAGGGGTATATGACATGCAGCAAGGGCGCTCAGGTCTCCCCTGCAGAGAATTCCCAAATTCAGGCTGCAGTACTTGCATGGATCTGAGCAGCTGCAGCAAGGACCGCAGAGGCATCTAGTAACTGAGAAGAGTACATGCTTGGTCCTATGCTTACCTGGCAGTTGGTCAGTTTATGTGGGGTTCAAAGGGAAGACAGAAAAGCCAAATAAGCTCATAGTCATTGTTTGCTTTACAATGTTAAAGGCTCTGAAATGAAGTTTTTTCATTTATGAAATGCCTAGGTACTGAAAAATCATTTTAAAGTGCATCTACCAACCAATATTCAGTATAGGGAATGTCAAAAAAGTCCACAAGGAAGGAGAACAGGTTGAGCAATTTCTGCCTAAGGATGGATCAAGATGGTCTAATTCCTCTGTGTACCTCTGTGGACAGTGTCCAATGCTGTACACACTTTGTATAGGAAGGGCAACATTTAATATGCTTTGTTATTGCATTCTTAAGAACCAATATGGTAAGGGACCATAAGAACATCAGTGTGCAGGATTAAGCACTGCACAGGGCAAATATACAGCTCCTGACAGCAGAAGCCACAGAGAAATTGGCAATCTCTTGCAGTCTTAAAACCTACAAGCAGTAGCTGTAGTGTATTATCAGTAAAAACCTTCTCTCTTGTGCTGTATTCTTTCTCTATCAGCACAGCTAAATGCTACAGACAGAAAAGACCAATTATTCTCCTTAACTGGTTAAAAACAAAGAAAGGAAAAAAGATACAATAAAGAGTATCAAGAAAGAAAATACCAATAATTAGAATAATAGCAAAGATAATGAATCGGGTAGAAATTATTGGGGCAAGCGCTTGAACGTGTTCCACCAATATACCTGATACAGAGTACACAACATTTTGGGAGCAAGTTACTGAGAACTCCATGCTGCTTTGATGGTAGCGTAAGATATTAAGAACAGGCTCATTGCAAATCACTTCCAAATATAAATGAACCTTTGAGTAACAGAAACTAATTATAGTTTGAATTATTCCTTTCTTGACTTTGATGAGAATTAAGCCTATCATTCATTAACAGAATCAGCATTCTATTCCAGTCCTGTGCTCCCAAGAAGCAGATCTTTTGGTATATTCGAGTTTCAGTCCTACATCTCTTTCTCTTACTGTTACTTTTCAAAGAATATCAGGTATCCGAGAAAAAAACATGCACCCATTTATAGGATGCACTTATTTAAGTTATAGGCTGAACTCTTTCCGGTTTTGCTTTTTGTCATACAGAAAGCTCTGAGACTGACCTTTTCCCAGATTAAATGACCACAGAAAGGTGTCTGAATTCTGGAAATGGTAATGTCTAATTTTGTCTGTAGTGTATCACTGCTGAAGATGCCAGAAACTGCAACAGGCTGCTCATAACAGCCTCTTCCATGTCAATTCTTGCAGGCTGATAACTGACCAAAAATCCCTGAACACTACACCATGATTATGAAATCTGTCAAGTGTACTAGCAAATGTTTTTCTTTCTAAGAAAGGAAAGGCATGAAAGAGTTTAATTCAGAGACAAAGAGTGAAGAGAATTAAGAGAAATTCCTGATAGATGCATTTTCTATGAAGATCAGCCTGGACACAAAACCAAATTTCACATCCTTGTCTGAAAAAATTTTCATCTGAAAACAGACAAAAAGTGGTCAGTGCAATGAATGTATCCTCTTGCTACACTGAGTTCATACTGGGCTTCAGAAAGAAGGTTTCTTACTGGCTCTGTTCCAGCCAGACCTTCCTTGCAATCAGGATGTAGATTTTTACACCCTAGCCAGGCTTTGCTTCATTCCTTCAAAGTATTCTTCCTTAGCGCATGCTTGGATTGACTAGGCTTGGAAGGAGGGGGATTATTTATTTTTTATGGCAGTTTCCCTGCTGCAAGTGCAGCTGGGTGTAAAATTGCTATAGAAGCTCAGAGCTTTTTATTAACATTTTCTTCTTAGGCTTTAGTGCTGACAATTGTCTCATGTCTTCTTCCTGTCTGGATGTCACACACAGTCTTTCTGGGATGGTGCTGTTTCCCCATTCCTCCTCACTTCCAAATGTGAACAGGTCCTTTCACTGAAAGCTGGTGAAAGGTGCACACAGCAGCATTACAGTACAGACTGCTCTTCTCCAGAGACTTTTTACAGCATTGACGCAGCTGCTTGAAGTCAACATCAAGCTCAGAGACTCTTTGCTTGGGCTCAGACAAGATGAACACTGACTTGGTGTCCTGGACACCCTGATTAAGAGTAGTCTGCATATCCCAAGAAACAAACAAAACAAACAAACTATTATTTTGATTTCCGTAGTTACATTGTTTTCTTTCCCCTCTTCTTCCACAAATTTTCTTTTTTTTTTTTTTCCCTCTCTAGAAGAGCAATGATTTCTCTTAAGACAGAAGAAGGAAGCACCAGGTACCAGCAATGTACAACAACAGATATTTTTTCTGCAGGTGATAACAACTACCTGAATCAACATCCTGTGTAGCTGCTGTTGTGCTGACCTCCAGACTGACAGGAGGAACTCATCTACCTACTCTGCCATTAGCCTATTAAGAATTTTGTTTGTTGATGCTGTTAGTGTTTCTGCTTTCCACCCTCCTCCCCCACCACCATCAGCTTTGAAAATGGCAGAAACCATTGGTTTTTGCAATGCGATACATGGAACTCAGGGCTGACACAAATGTGTGAAAGTTGCTTTTACAAAAAAAGATGACATAAACAAGACATTTTCCACATTAAATGAAATAGGAAAAATTCAGCATTGCCATCTCAAAACCTAGTATTGGCCATTTCAGGAATACAGTTATGCAACAGGTAATCAGGAAGGTCTACAGAATCCTATCAACATACATGATGTCAATATAAATGACTCGCAGTTGGTAAAACTACATTAGTTTCCTTAACTCTATCAAGATTTTATAACTTTTGCAAAGTAATTACTCATTTGAACTGTTACTAAATGGACTACTGTCTAATAACATTAGGAACTAACCTGAAATTATCATATAGCAAAATGATATTTGGAAAATATTTAGTAATTATTAATATCAATTTTTTCAGCCTGCTAACTGTTCTTAGGAAAACACAGAAAGAGTATGGTATCTTTTTACTTGTTTCTGTATGAAAAGCAGGTTTATCCTTTTTCCATGTTTTGAATTCAGATTAAACAATTACGTTAGACATGAGTGAAGTACTTTATTTACACAATTACGTGGACTTTTTCCCCTGTTATAAGAAAATATAGCACTATTTAATATAGTAGTTTAAAAGCTTGGAGAGAAGTAGGTATTGGAACATTTCTACCTCTTTGAAAGCTGGCCCTGACATTACAGTTTTGCTTGGGATGACCCAAGGAAATGATCTGCTCTTGTTTCTTTTTTGAGACCTGTTATTCCTCAAAAGAAGTACAACAGGGCAAACATCATGACCAAGAGTACATGCAAACACTCAGGTGGACAAAAACCTTGAGAAGAATACACAGTATTATTCATATGTAGATTTGAAAGTACAAGTGTGAATATATGTGATCATATGCAGGATCGCAGAAGCTATTCGGACAGCAGAAAAGATACTGCATGGTCTGTGAGTGATCAGAAAGTTCAGTTTTAATTACAAGAAATAACAACCTGAAATGACTAACACCCAGTAAGTCTGTGAACCATACATATAAAAAATTTTAAGACATAAATATTCATCAAATGATGAGTAATGAACAAGTTAAAAAATTATCCTGTAAGAGTACAAGTCATTAACAGAACAAAGGGTCAGAGTGTATCAGCTCTGTCAGCTCTGACAATCAAATAAATACATTTTGATCCAGCTTTATTTTTACAGTTGATAAAGTATTTCAAAGAGCAGGACTCAAAACAGGCTCAAACAGAAACCTATTGTCTTTCTGATTCCTCGGCATTATGCTGAGGTGATCATTCTGTCCAAAAATAAAATAAAATATTGAGCAGTGCATACAGCAGAAAGGCATCTAGTGAGGGAAGTGAGCACCCAAAAAATGGAATCACCAGTGAAGAAGCAAGAAATAGTAAAAAAAATATCTTCAGGTCTTTCCACTTGTTAGAGATGAAACTGTTATCTGGAATAACTAATCTGGGAGCACAGAAATAGCAGACGCTTCTGCATTTGAAGACTAAGAAACACTGGTGAGGTCTGCACATGCAGCCATGGCTGGAAGAACAAGAAACTGTACAGATGAGGACTGAATGGCATGAGCAGAGCTTTTTTCTAGGAAACTTGGATGAAACTCATATCTGGTGTCAAGTTCTGGCAATTGTGTCTTCTGTTGATGCCTTCTATTTTTGCAAGAGACAAACTCTAAGTGATTCAGATCAAAACCATCCTATTTCTTGCTTATAAAACACCACAATACCCTCAGGAGTTGGCGAGTTTTGCTCTAATTTCTTTTCCATTTACTCTCATGACCTCAGTCAGTGCTTCAGGACAGCTCCCCTTTTTTTTTAAATTGAGGGTATAGTTATTCATAAAATATGATTAAAGCACATATAGATCAAAAGTTATACAAGATGCTGTTGCTTTTGCTGCATGTCCCATATAAAACAAGACTGGAAGATACAGAACTTTTAAACTAAAAATCTCCAGCAGGAAACTCCTACTACTTGTATGCATTTATTTCCATCAGTGTGCCAAAAAGCCTTCGCTCCTTATATATCACTGTTCAGTAGAATGGAGTAATTCACAGTATGCCATTTATATGAATTTTACCAGTGAACTGATTTGCTAAACTATTCACAGTTGGAAAATTCATATAGAGAGAAGGGCAGTCAAAGTGATTTAAATGTTCAAACTATGAAATCTGTGAAAGCATTTGCAGTATTTACTTGGATTTACTTTCAGCTTTCCAAAAGCTGCCCAATTTCCACCAAAAGGGGAGGTGGGAGAAGAGGAAACCATAAAAACATACAAGAGATCATTCCAAAAACAGGATTAATCCTGAAAAGAAATACATTTTCAGGCTAACCAGACAGTAAAAGACTCAAAGCTTTAGCATTTCTACAGAAGGTGACTCTGGCTCAGTCAACTGATTTCAAGGCATCACAGCCCTTAATCTCAAGCACACACATGCCCCCGTGTGCACCCTCACCGCTCTTTTGCCTGCCCATCATTACTTGACTTGCTCTGCCCACACAACCAACGTGACAACTTCCTGGCAGCAGTCCCTCTCAACAGCCCCTTTGCAGCCACCTAGCTCATGCTGCCACCATTTCTCTACTCCTATCCTTGACCAGATACAAGGAGGTATCATTGCTATTTTGCACCACAAGCAGTTAATACATCTTTGAATGCAACGGGAAACTTTCAGGAGATGAAGCAGGGCAGACCAGAAAAGTTCGTGCTCACCTGGAATCACCCACATGCATTTTGCACTGGGAAGCTGATGTCTTGCAGGAAAAGTACCATGTGCCTGCCACTGATTTGGGGAGTTTCTGCAGTGTCGCATAGCCCCTGCATTATGAAACCACAGCCTCTATGCCTCAAGTACACAGGAGCTGTGCTGGCCCAGCACCCTCCAGCTCAAAGGAGGTAAGGGATTGTGAACAAAAAGGGAATAGAGAGTGCAGGACTTGAACTGGGCAGCACTATAATAGATACACAATATTTTTTCCTGTTATACCATCTGCTGGTGCACACAGCCACAGGGGGACATACGGAAAGATCAACTTACCCCAGCCAATGAAGAGATAAAGCCGAAAAATCCTCTGCTCAGAAAAGACTGAAAGTACCAGCAGCGTGTACAGGTACATGCCTTCCACCAGCAACCAGTAGTAATTTGCAGCCACACAATACTGCATCATCACAAAGACCAAGCGGCAGCTGAGTGACTCCTGTGACAGAAGAAAGCACAGCCCAAATGAATACAACAGGGGCTGAGAATAAAATGATACTAACCCAAAAGACTGGTTTTCTCTCCTGCTCATGCTCCTCAAAACAATACTTGCTAAATTAATCGCATTTGAGTACTGAAGGGACAAAGTCAGTAAGAGGTGCTATACACAGCAGGTAGATGCTTTCAACACTATTTCTCCTTCATAAAACAAAAATAATTAGAATTACATGTTCTGGTTTTCCTCTCAATAAGCAATAGATTATAATTTGAAACGCACAACACAAAAATGAAAAGAGCAAGTGAAAAGTACTGTATTAACTGCAGTCAGTGAATCTTTTCACTTCCCCAGATACTCTATTCTGCAGTTGAGAATTTCTCTATTAAAGAGCAAATAGTGGATGCCATAATGTTGACTATTTTCCGAATCAAAAGATTTTTGATAGAATGGCAATATTGCCCAGCGCATCACATTTAGAGTGCAAAATCTCTCTTGGCTGGTAAATTACAGAGAGGTGGTCAAGAGGGCTTTAGGTAAGTATGAAACCTAATTACCCAATTAATAAATCCATCAAATCTGATGAAACCACTACCGGAGAAACCATGTGTGAAACCGTAAAGCCTAGTGGTTTTTTGTAAGGCAGGAATGACTGACAATCCAATTCAAATATTTCCAAACCATTTAGGATGTGTATTACAATGTTATTTTCTGCCAGTTGATACACTGCAGATGAAAAGAAATCAATCATTAGATGAGATTCACTACAGGGCATTAGCATTTAAGCCTTAGGCAGAGTGGCGGAAAAGGATGGGTACTAAGTATGCATCAGAAGGACATACCCATTATGACCCTAACCCTGTATTGCAGCAGCAAACACTGTTCCCATGTTCTAGAATCACAAGATAATGAAAAGCACTTTCTTTGAAGATTCAAGTACATTTTGTATTTCAGGTCTGAAGGGGTAAAGACCTGCTTTCATCATATTCACAACAGATTCGTCTATCCTCTCCCTTCAGTTAGAAGTATTTAATTAGCCTGTTCCTCCAAAGCTTTTCTAAATGCTTTCAAATTTGCATTTTAATCAGATGCTTCCTTTTTTTCCCCATCATCAACAGATTATAAAGATCCAAGAACAACCACCTAATTTGGTCATTATAGAAGATGAACAGTCCTATCACAAAAGGTGTTGACTTAGGGAAATGAATGTCCTCTTGCCACTGCTAGAAGAAATGAACCTGCAGCATGGGAAGAAGATATGGGCATTTGTATATATATATATATATATCAAAAATCCACTTTGCTTCCTCTGTCTAATAGGAGCAAACTTCCCACATGCAGAGAAACATATCATGGCAACAACTACTTGCCTGTACCAAGCCCAGGGTGGCACAACCACAGCCACATACATTGTGCTACAAGTTTCAGAGAAACTCCATGGACTGAAGAAGAGAATTTTGTACAACCCTCACTGTACAAAATGAAGTTACCTGCTGTCATGCAGACACATCACAGTGATGACTTCAATATCCCAAGAACCACACCATAGTGTCTGCCCTTACCTGGAAGGAGATAAGTCCTTCCCACTGGTGCTCTTCTGTGGCTGTGCTGTACATCCACTTCACCACTGAGTCTTTAATGAAGACAGATATGGCCCGGAGGATAAAAGAGGTGAAGAGGTTCAGGTGAATATAATTCCTGGTGCAATGCAAATGCCTGTAAGAATGAAGAACCAGTCATGACCTGCTACCTATGTAAAAGCTGCAACATCACACATAGGACTGAGGGAGGGAACAATGAGCACTGCTGGAAATCAGGAAGTATCAGAGAAAATCCCACACCTTGAGAATAGCTGTAGGGATTTCAAACTGTCTCTGGGAAGAAATCACTATCATGGAAAAGACGCTAAAAACTTAAGCCCTAAGTGTGAATGTTTGGGGAAGGAATGAGATCAGTGCATAAGGGAAAAAGTATTTTAAGAGTTTAAGAATTGTAAAAAGAAAGTAATTTTCAAAAGACATATCTGAAAGGATTAAAAAAAAGTCTATTTTCACATAATGCTGAATCTAATCTCTTTGAATTGACCCTAAAGTCACTGCACAGGTTTACCTCGGCAAGGCTCAGGAACGGGTGTGCAGTACAGCTTCTAGCTGTGCTCAAACCCACAATGGAAAAAACATCCACCTGTAAATTACCTCTTTGACAACAGGAGAAAAATCAGATTGCCTCCTGGGGGAATTGTAAATACTTTCTGTACAACTAAAAGGAACAGAATTTTCACCTCTGCATTCAGAATTGAAGGAAAAAAAAAGAAAAAAAATCCTCTCGAATTTCAGCAGCCAGCCGCAAAGACAATAAAATTGCTACTTGTTCAAGTATAGCAAAGGAAACTGCAGTCATGCAAACAGCATCCAACTGCAGAGCGCTGCCAATGTTTTACCAGCCTAATCCACAAATTCTTCTTCCAGCGCTCCAAGAGTACACACCTTGCTTGAAAGGAAGTTACACTGGGCATGAATTTTTTGGCGCTAAAAGGTAACCTGCACTTTTTACACCTGTATGATAAATAGTGATTGTTCCAGCAAGAGTTTTAGTGAACTTATGCTTTAAATGTCTATTTTTACTGCTTTATAAATCTGGGTAGAAAAATGGATGTGGTCTGAAAGTTAGTGGTTTTGCACTGAAGAGGAAGGAGAACGTTTTTATAGGTCAAAGAGTATTTTTTGCATCACTCCTAAAGCATAGCTTATTTTAAAATGTACCTATGATTAATATTTATTCTTCTTTAACTCAAAATTTATTTGTTGCTACCCTTCAAGAACTGCTACATTTAAATCTGATTGAAACAATTATGTAGATTGAAGAAAATAAGTTACAAGTAGTTACTGAGTATTTCTGCCTCAGGCAATGCAAGTTATTCAAATTGTTTCAGTCATGAAGTTATGGCCTAATTCAGCTGCTATCTGAAATTACAGACTTTTCTTCCATTTCTTTCAGAGGATGCAAAATTGGACACCAGAGATTTATTTTTTCCTCTGTTGTATCATTATAAAAAACAAATATAAAGGTTATTCTGTAGTCCAAGAACTTAAAAGGCCTTCGTATTACAAAAGTGGAGAACATCAGCATTTTGGTGACACTGAATTAGATTTCGATCCCCATTTGTTGAGGGGATTGCACAGCTACTGCAGAGAGGCCAGGAGTGGAGGTTCCAGTCCAAATCCCGCAACTACAATCCACATGGGGGGAAGGATCTTATGTACTTCATAGAATCACAAAACCATTGAAGTTGGAAAAGACCTCTAGGATCATCTAGTCCAACCTTCTTCAAACATCTTCCTAACACCTAGACCATGTCTCAAAGCACCACATCTACCCATTTTTTGAACACCTCCAGCGATGATGACTCCACCACCTCCCTGGGCAGCCTATTCCAATGGCTAATCACTCTTTCAGTAAAGAACTTCTTCCTGATATCAAATCTAAGCCTCTCTTGGCACAACTTGAGGTCATTACCTCTTGTCCTATCATTAGTTACCTGGGAGAAGAGACCAGCACCAGCCTCACTACAACTTCCTTTTAGGTAGTTGTAGAGAGCAACGACGTCTCCTCTCAGCCTCCTCTTCTCCAGACTAAACAATCCCAGTTCCCTCAGGTGCTCCTCATATGACATACTCTACAGACACCTCACCAGCTTCACTGCCCTTCTCTGCACCAGCTCCAGCACTTCAATGTCCATCTTGTACTGTGGTGCCCAAAACTGGACACAGTACTCAAGGTGCAGTCTCATGAGTGCCGAGTACAGGGGCACAGCCACCTCCCTACTCCTGCTGGTCACATCATTTCTGATACAGGCCAGGATGCTGTTGGCCTTCTTGGCCACCTGGGCAC
>JAVSBS010003745.1:0-18741 GCA_033124195.1 Coracias cyanogaster | reverse complement strand
CTGTGTCAACAGCATATTACATAAAATATTAAAACAGACAAAAATGTTCAAATACACTATTTATAAGTTATACAAAGCATAATATTATTTTAGAATTATCTAGTAAAATCTATGTTGAGGATAACAAAATTCATTTTTGTTTTGCTGATTATGTATGTATCCATATATGTAATCATGCTGATATATGTATAGTTATTTTTTTTATTTTTACATATGTAATACATAAAATGATATTTACACTTCTCTGTGTATATAAATTTATAAAAAAATCAAAATAACAGTACCTTTCATATATCAGCTGTCAGAATAAAGATGCATTTTGTATGCATATGCACATACATGCTTACACACATGCATACATCTTTATATTCGGTCAGTGCTGTTATTTGAGGGAGGAATGGGGGACACTGTAGAAATGTACAGCCCCAGACTAACAAGCAGGTACAGTAGCCAAGGTTCTTTTTAGTTTTACAGAAAGTAGGCATAGTTATTCAATAATCTTTTGGCTTTGCGAGAAACAGAACATCTAGTGGATAACTAAAACAAGACTGTTTGCCTTTCAATGGATGGAAGGCATTACTCTTAGAATGATAAACCATTTCTTTTGGAATATAAAGCACTTTGCTTATGAGAAATCAATGAAAACATATGAACTGCTTGATATTGTCACCAGTATCACTCCCATAGAAAAGAATGTATATTTCAGGAAACCACAAAAACCAAAAAAACAATTAAAAACAAAAGAAGGAAAAGTTAATGACAAGAGTAGCTATCTGTTTAACTAAAAGGTTTGAATTTGTTCTGTGTCATTTTTCTCTGCAGATAAATCATTAGTTGTAATAGAGTTCACAAACTGCATCTTTATGAGGACAGAATGAGAAAAAAAAGTCATGCATTCTGAATTTTGGTTTCTGTCAGTCTGTGTAACTCTATGAAATTAATATCTTATAGGATCATAGAATCATTTAGGTTGGAAAAGACCTCTAGGATCATCTAGTCCAACTTTTGTCCAACACCTCCCTGACCCCTAAATCATGTCTGGAAGTGCCACATCAACCCATTTTTTTAACACATCCAGGGAAAGTGACTCCTCTATTTCCCTGGGCACTCTGTTCCAATGCAAAACTACTCTTTCAGTAAAGAACTTCTTCCTAATATCCAATCTAAACCTCCCCTGGCACAACTTGAGACCATCACCTTTCCTCCTGTCATTAGTTACTTGGGAGAAGAGGCCGGCACCAGCCTCACTACAACCTCCTTTCAGCCAATTATAGAGAGCAATGAGGTCTCCTCTCAGCCCCCTCTTCTCCAAGCTAAACTATCTTAGTTCCCTCAAATGACATATTCTCAAGACCCCTCACCAGCGTTATTGCCCTTCTCTACACCTGTTCCAGCACCTTAATGTCCTTCTTACACCGTGGCACCCAAAACAGGACACAGTACTCAAGGTGCTCTTTCACAACTGAGTACAGGTTTCACAACTGTGTCCCTGAGCTAAGTACAGGGGCACAATCACCTCCCTATTCCTGCTGGTCACATCATTTCTGATACAGGCCAGGATGCTGTTGGCCTTCTTGGCCACCTGGGCACACTGCTGGCTCGTGTTCAGTCAGCTGTCCACCAGCACCCACAGGTCCTTTTCCACCAGGCAGCTTTCCAGCCACACTTCCCCAGGCCCGTAGTGTTGCTGGGCGTTCTTGTGACTGAAGTGCAGAACACAGCACTTGGCTTTGTTAAATCTCATACAATTGGCCTCAGCCCATCGATCCAGTCTCTCCAGATCCCTTGCAGGGTCTTCTTACCCTCAAGCAGATCGATACTCCTGCTTAATTTTGTGTCATCTGCAAATTTATTAAGGGAGAACTCAATCCCCTCATCCAGGTCAAGATGAGGGGATCATGAGATCCAGGACCAAGTTGTCTCCAAGTAGACAATTCAGACAGGAAAGCACAAAATAGGTTGATGGCATTGTTTTAACAAGGCTTTCAGCCCCTTTAACATCCCTGAAAGCTCATTTTCAAACTCAGAAGCACATACTCATGTACACTTCTCCAGTTCCTGCTTTACAGTTAAAGGAAAAAACACTAAATCATCTCTTCACAAAACTCAAGGCATTAAAATTCCCTCTCTCCTACCAGCCCTCAGTGACAAACTTGTTCTTTGGCCTCTGGCAAAAAACATCTGCATCATTCCTTTCTTCAAAACATATATGGTTGCTCTCTTTGACCTTTACATTTCAGCTGCTAAGATTACTCAGAAAGTGTCATTGATGGTTGAAACAAGGAGAAAGCACTTATCCTGGGAGACATTTGGAGACTTCAAGACCATCTGGTGTTTTGTCAGATGACTTCCAAAGTTGCACAAGTACAACACATACAAATCATAATTATCAGGTGGCATTCAGACAGGGCAAGCACATCTCTGCATTTCTGTAGTAATTTTAAATCTTCTGAGATTACTGGCCTGCCCTTCTCCACTGGAAGGAGGAGAGATAATACAATGTTGAAAGGTGTGGTAAAATATTAGAAGGCTTGCATCATTTTTAGTTTTAGAAATTAGAAGCTAAAAAGCATGATTTAGCTTTTTAAATACATAAGGTAGATAAATACTTATGCAGGAGAAAAGGAGAGAGACTACCTTGCTAGCAGAGAGCGCTGGCACAGAGCAAAGGATCATTAAATTGCAGTAGTAATTCTTTACTCAGGGAAGAAAGTTTCTTAAGGATCAGAGCACTGAAGGTTCCTGACTTGATTTCAAATAAGAGTACCAGGAAATGGAAAATTATATTTTTTTAGGAGACAGCCTTATCAGTGTGTAAGAGGGATAATGGCTATATACAGCAGTAGGGAGCAGGGCTCCATGGCAGAGGGACTTCCTTCCCACAACAGAGCAGGATCACTTTGTTCTTTCTAAATATCTGTCTCCTGTGCCCAGCATCCCCAAACTGTAAGAAAGTCTGTCTGGAATCAAGACAACTCTTACACTTAGAGAGGCAAAAAAGATATCTCCCTGTTGGAGTCCAAAGTTGCTTGGTTTTTGGTTTGTGGTTGGGGTGTTTTTTTTTTTGCTTGGGTTTTTCTGTTTTCTTTCTTCTTTTTTAACCAAACCTACATAGTGTATCACTGCCGTACGCAATCAACAGTCTCTTAATTTTGATGCACTCTTATGCAATTGGTTGACACATACCTGGACAAACCCAAAACACCAATCTGACCAAGTGACAGTAATTTACTTCACAGAAACTTTTCAAGTTTCAAAAGTAGGTTCTTTTCCATATTGCAAAATAAATAGCCATTTCTGAAAGTTCTCCAATAAGAAAAATTGTGTTAAAAATCCATTTCTGCATTGAAATACACCCTTAAATGCTCTCTGTAATTCCAACCAAGGCATGTCCTATATTATCTTGAGTACCATCATGCAGTACATACAGGACAACCAGGCAATGAGGCCCAGTCAGCATGAGTTTATGAAAGGCAGGTCCTGCTTGACTAACATGATCTTCTATGACAAGGTGAACCACTTAGTGGATGAGGAAGAGGCTGTATATTTTGTCTGCCTAGACCTCAGTAAAGCTTTTGACACTTTCCCACAACATTCTCCTGGAGAAACTGGCTGCTCATGGCTTGGATGGGCATACACTTCACTGAATAAACACCTGGCTGAATGGCCAGGCACAAAGAGACAACAGTGTGCCCAGGTAGCCAAGAAGGCCAACAGCAGCCTCACTTATATCAGAAATAGTGTGGCCGGCAGGACTAGGGAAGAGATTGTCCCCCTATCCTCAGCACTGATGAGGCCACACCTTGAGTACTGTGTTCAGTTTCAAGAGAACATCCAAAGAAGGGCAACAAAGTTGGTGAAGGGTCTAGAGCACAAGTCTTATGAGGAGTGGCTGAGGGAACTAGAGTTGTTTAGCCTGGAGATAAGGTGGCTGAGGGGAGACCTTCTGACTCTCTACAACTGCCTGAAAGGAGGCTGTAGGCAGATGGGGATTGGTCTGTTCTCCCAAGTTAAAAAAGTGCTAGGACAAGAGGAAACAGCCTCAAGTTGCACCAGAGGCGGTTTGGGTTGGATATGAGGAAAATTTCTTCAATGAAAGAGTTCTTAAGCACTGGAAGAGGCTTCCCAGGTGTCACCATCCCTGGAGGTATTTAAAAGATGCATACATGCACTACTGAAGGACATGGTTTAGTGGTGACCTGACAGTGCTGGGTTAACAGGTGGTCTTGAAGATTTTAAAGTTGTCTTCCAACTAGGGCAATCTGTGATTCTAAATGTCCTCTCACACTGCAAACTCAGGCCTCATCTGCAAGGTGACACCATGAGGGAATGCTGGAATCACTCTCTTTTTTTAATGGATCAAAAGTATCTGTTCCATAGTTTCATACAGGTAACACTGCAAAAATTTAGGAATTTTACTTGCATTTCGAGAAGAAATGACTGTAGGAAGAAACACAGAAGTGATATAAGGTAGAGAAATGAGGTGATGAAAGAAGGGAAAAAAAAAAATCAAACGTTTCTGTCAAAGTCTGGTATTATCATATAGAAAAACATAACACCTTTTCTCCACTTTCTTCAGAGCTCCACCAGTTACCTGAATCCCAGCAGAATGGCAGTTGCTATTACAAGGGCAGAGAAGGAAAGGGCATATCCAATGGTGTATATGATGGACAAACTCAGGAGCTGTTCTTCTGGTGCATCCTAAGAGCATATAAAGGAAAAAAGAAAAAAGGGGAAGGGAGGGAGGAAAAGAAAGCTCAGGAGCTTCAGTTTTTCTCCCAGCTGCTTTCTAACCTTTGTTAATGGTAATCAGAAGTCATTTTCCTACTTTCAAGTTTAAATGCACATATCAAATCAGTCTTCCACTTTCCATATGATCTAAAGAAATAAAAATTTAATCTTAATTCCCCAGCTGCTCCCAGGTGTTTGCTCAAACAGTTGGGTTTTGCAGCCAGGCTAGAAAATAGATAATGTGACATTATTCCATAATAAAGTTGGAGAGGCATGAATTACCACACAAGCAAGTCTTAAACAGATGGCAGGAAGCACAGACACAACTCAACCCTGCAGTAAAAATGGCAAAGCTGATGCTTTCAGACTTGAACACTCAAAGTGAGTCTCCTTACTGGGTAATGACAAGGGTCCTTTGGCTACATCTATACATAGAAATAAAACAAGTCAGGTCCCATTTGTTGGCTCTGAAGCAAAGCGTGCCTTGTATTCATACAACTAAACTTTTTTCTGCCCTCAGATAGTCTCTCTTCTGCCTCAACTATGCAACCTCCACAGCCCAACATCATCTCATGACCTAGGTGTACACAGTATTGCCTGGAAGGGAGTAGGCCAGAGCAGCAGGGATGCACGAATCCCCCTGCCAGTCCTGGGCTGTGGCTCTCTTCAGATTCACTGTTGAAGAAATGACCAATGAGACCCTTGCTTGAAAGTGCTGGCTAAAATCTTTAGGGAGAAGTATTTGAAAACCTACAGGCAGGTCTGAATTACAACACAGGCTTATTTGCTCAGCCTCTGAGGCACATTCATATTCTGTATCCTGGTTCATTTCTAAGCATGTATCTTTGTCTAAATAGATTCGGGCATTTTACTTCCCTTCTTCAAGCTGCTAATTCTGCAACTGACTCCTGAGACCTGTGCTGTACAAAGGAAAACATTTGTTGTACTTCCAAAATAAGTACAGCTATTCACTGTACAGTACAGCCAGAAGGATTTAAGGTGGGCATACAGGTTGTTCCTCAGGGATTTGCTAAAGTGAATGTTTTAAAGGGAATGATACGAGAACTGCTCTTCAGTATCAAAGCTCAGGCAACGTATTGAGACCTGACAATTTAAAACATCTATGCAGATCAAAACTACATGGCACACTTGAAATAAACAATGTTATTTTACAAGGATTCACTCATAAACCCTTTGGATTTTGTTTTAGCAACAGCTGCAACATAATACACAGCAAACTTATCAAAATAACCTCTTGTTCTCACATACAAGACACAAAAAACAAAGGAGATTATTAGGGGGCGCTATATACATTAGTGGGAAAAATCAAACATAGCTGTTCACATTTAAGGGAGCGACACCATGTACTTGGGGTTTCAGAAACCAGATCAGTTCATGGAAACTTGCAGGCAGGTGCCAAGTGATCAAGTGTCACCATTAGGTTATCTCTTTCCTTGGCATGTCCCAGCACAGCTCTGGGAAGAAACCATAATGGTAAACAAGGAAAAGTCAAACAACCAGGCTTCCACTTTGCATTAAAGATAATGTCCTCTGCTGGTATACTCCAGAACATGGAAAGGACAAGGAATAAGGCTGCAAATTAAAGGAAAAATTTACTTGTGACCTATTTGGAGAATTAGAAACTGTCTCTTTTCTCATCACCTTCTAGTCTGCAGCCATTTACTCTTGAAGAATGAGGGATTGGGCAACAGGTACTCCAGAGGAGCTCCTTGCACTTCCAGAGCACTTGGGAATTTCATATACTTGAACTCTTTTGGCTAGATATGTACTAGTTCCCAGTACCCTGGGACAGAGAGAGTACACTCAATTTACGTGAGGAAAAGCATCTCCCTTGGAGGCTCACAGCAGTAAGGGTATCACGTGTCATGGGAACGCATATGGTGCACTAGCTGACGCCAATGGCTGACAAAAATCCCCTGGAAATCCCTATGCTCTCCTTCATTTGGCTCCCGGTGTCTCAGCTCCCTGCAGAGTATAAAGCACTAGGGCAAGAAAACAACACTGACAAGCCTAATTCCATCGCCCACAGCAAATTAAGGTAAAAAGACAAAAAAACCCCAAACAAACAAAAAGCAGGGCTTGCCCTCTGCCCAAAGGTGAAAAGCAAATATCCTTCAGTTTAGTTCATCTTAATCACCTTAATAGCTGCTAACAAGACTGAATAAATGGTCACTTTTTAGTCATGATGTGCCAACAGAAGAAAAGGCAAATTAACTCGGTCACTCCTCTGGTTTGGGTGGGCTGCAGTTGAGCCCCCTATACTGCACCGCTGCTGGGACTACCTGGTTCGTTTCTCTTGGCTGTCATGTACATTTAAACCTGATCTTGTCTACCCTCCACATTCTCTGTTGATGGGGTGAGCCCTGATGTCCCTTACCATTAGGCTCATTGCAGTGAGGCACCCAGGATGAGTTGGTAAAGATTACTTTGACAGGAAAAAAAAAAAAAAAAAAAAAGAGTGGGCATCAATAACTCTATTTTTCCTCTCTTCTGTTTTGTCCTAAACTGCAGCAGCAGCAAGAGATGGAAACTCTTACCTGGTCAGAGGCCTCACACTCAGATAGGTTCCTCCAGGGCACAGTTGAATTCTCCTTCAGCAGCCACGTCCCCTCTGGGGTGCAGAACCGGTACACCTGTCCATGCAGCACTACCAGAAACAAAGGTGCAGAGAACGGTCTGAGGCTTGGTGCAACTTTTCTGCCTCACTGATAGCTCTCCTGGCTGGAGGGAGAAGCCACAGCACTGCTGGGGGAGTGCTTTGTCCGCTCCTTGCCTGCAGCAGATGCTGCTGCTGCTTGCTTGTCCTCAGGGGTAGGGAGCAGCTTGGGAGGACATGACTGCAATGTGGTCAGATGGCACATACTCCAGGACAACTGCTAACCGTTCAGCAACAAAACCAGTTTGAAATAGTTGGTGCCATCTTTGTGCAGATTTTACAACATGCATAAATTCCAGCTTACTGAAATACTAAATTTTAAGATAAAAATTTTGAAATTGTTAAACCTCAGCTACAAAATTCACAGGGAAAAGGCAGTGCACAAAGAGTAAATGTGGCCAGAGACAGAGAAACCTCAGAACAGGTATGCTAACACAAGCTTCTCAAGACGTAAAAGCTTATACAAACATGCACTACAAAATGAAGCTGTAAATCTTTGCCTAAACTACTCATGTACACTCTTTGTTTCTTCTATCTACATGTTTGACTAACAAACCCAGCAATAAATAAAATGCTTTTCCAAAGCAGTTAGTAGCTTGATCTTGTAAAAAGCAGGTACAATGAAATGGCTTATAATAAAATTACATCAGACTGAAGCACAAAGTACAAAATAAGTACAAAAGAGAAGTACTCAACCACAATGTATCGAAAGAAACACTCTCTCTGCTGTCTGGAGTATTGAGGAAGTCTAACAACTTTTACAGCCCTACATAAGCAATCTGGAGGTGCACCTGTGTCAGGGCATAGCTAGAGTAACGATGTCAGCTGCTTTCCAAACAAAGTTTCTTACTAATCACATTTCTGACCCAGTAAACTGACCTATGCTATGAAGCTGCCCCTCAAAAAGATGTGCTGGGCCAATCCCTCAACCAGGGTTAGCCTCTGTCAGGCAATGCTCAGAAACAGACACAGACCATTTTGAGGTATAAGCAGCTGAGTTAGGAGGATTCAGTTCTACACAGGTATCAAAGCATCTCCCAATTACAGCTTTTGCTCAAACCCAGCCTTCCTGCTGCAACCTCATCCTGCTGCCAGCTCCCTCATTACTGCAAACTAGAACACATTAGAACTCAGCATTTCTGTTCAATGGGAAAATATTACAACTTATTTGAAATTATAACAACACAGCTATTTGCATATTAGTTGACAACTGGTAATTTGATAATTGTCGGTGGTAGACTAGTAGTAGGTACTCTAATTGAAAAAATGATGTTTAAAAAATAGATATTCATATTCTATCAAGCTATTTCTAATAAGTATGCTAATTGGTAACCGATAATGGTTGCATAGTCTATTTGCTTTTGTAATTGGTGTACTGAATATACCAGTAAAAGATAATATAAAGATGATATAAAAAATTCAGTTACGGCTGGTGTAGGTTTTTCCTTACTATTAAGGATACCTGTTTGCATATGTTTACACAAAAACAGAAGGAGAGATTAGGTCAGCACATGCAATATCCATTAATTGCTAGGAACATTTTGTCACCTGTTCTCATTATCTACTGCCAGTGCCAAACATTTCCTTTGTTCTGGATGTCGCTACAGTGGATCTCACAGTTGATGGAGGGCAGCAAGTAGAGAAGCATCATTTCCCCTACACCCCTCAAGATTAATGAGCAGCAAATTGAAGTAAGCCATTCAAAACATCTATGCAAAGGCAGCTCTAGGAATCAGGAATCAGTAAGTATTACTATTAGAAGCCAGTGAACATGAAATCCAGTGGGTTAAAGTCTAGAGTGTCACAGGGCTCAGAAATTCAGTTAGACTGCTATTGCATGAGCTGTAATCAAGAAGAATTACAAGACAAAATTATGAGAAAAATCTCTCACACACAAAAATACACTACATTCCTGAAAAAACAAAATACTTGCTAAAGGAGAACTGATTTTTCATTAAAAAACATTATTCCATATTCTTTGAAACTTTGTGGTATTTTTCCTCCAGTATTTCTTACTGTCAAGATCTAATTGGGATGAAACCTCAGCCTCAGTGTATTTATTTTCTCTCCAAATCATCGTGACACATTTTAATTTTCTTTTTATTGATAACACTTCTTTTGCAATAATAAGGAGGCAAATTATTGTACGCTGAAACCTGGCACATATTAGAGAATGGAAGAGTTTACAGTAAACGAAACATGAAATTTGCCATCGGACAGAAAGACAAGGCAATTCATTTAGATACGAAGAAAAATGAATGTAATCCTATTACACTGGAAAGGAGAGCTCCTGTCACATCTAAGAGTCACAAACACTCAAACTAGACTGACAGCTCTTATGGATCTCTGGGTAGCCACAAGCCACCAGTGTCAGGTTGTCCTAGCCTCACTGCTTGCCAAAGCAGTGGTGGTCAGTGCAGGACCCAGAGGCAACTAAAGACCTACTGGGCTGCCTGTATCCAGGAAGAGCCTTAAGAAGCAAAAGAATTAAAGCAAAATCGCAAATAGATGAGACTGCATATGGGAGTGTGAGAGTGTATACGTCAGGTCTATGGAACGATTTATTAGCCAAAATGCTCATGAGATAGAAAAAGTTAAAAAAGAAAACTTAAGACTTTAAGGCAGCATTGAGACTCTGGTTGATATATGGAGAGATGTTCATTAAAGAGTTGAGAGACCACAGAAATCACGACATGAAGAGCATGCAGGGCTGATGTACTGCAGGGCAGCGAGTTACTCCCAGGAATGTGAAAATAAGGCTCACCATTGAGGAAACAGATTATTTTCAGTTATGCGTCGAACACCACAGAACCCCCACAACATCATCAGAGGAGGCTGTGAAGGGTTCCTTGATGGATATACACCACACAGAAGGCCTCTCATCTTGGACACTTGGCTACCTCCAACACAAGTACCATGCAGGACCTGTGAGGCAAACACAGCCCAGAGGTGCTGACATCTCTGCATGCTGTGTGGTTGGCCACAGCAGCCCCACCAGAAAATAAAGCCCAGAGCAACAGTTCCATGGGTCCCAGCCTTCACACAGCACAGCCACTGCAGGACGCACCTCAGAGTAGACCTGTCCTGAACCACATCAACCTGTGGCCATTCCTGGTTTCTCTGTTTCCTAGAAGCACAAGGCAAACAGCCCCTATCTACTCAATAGGGGGTCAACAGGCTCCACCACAGGGAGCCACTTGCTACTGCCCAAACACAAGAAAAAGGTTGTTAATGACTGACAGCTCAGAAGAGATGTTACCTTAAGTGAATGCTCTTCCCTGGACTTGCCTCACTGAAGAGAGGGACAGCAAACTCTCTCAATGCCAGAAACTCTGCTCTGGTGTGTCACCAAAATAACTGACAAAAAACCTGAAGTGGAGACTCTGGATCTTTTTGTTTCATATACAAGCTAAATTATCACTTTGGCTTAGTGGAAGTAGTTCCAACTAATTTCAAAGGGATCCACTGACTTTTAATCAGTGACATTTTGATTCAAGCACTCAAGCATCTTACCATTCCTACTGCTCAGGGGAAAGCACGTGGATTGCATTAAAGGTACCTACAAATGTTCTTAAAACAGTTTCTTCACATGGAGTTTTTATGACTCCCTCTCTGCATAGCTAGTCATAGCTTAGGATGGCAGAGATCTTCAACCTCCTGAAATGGATGAGGGATAGTATTCACACACATTCTCCCTTTGCTCTGGGCCTGTTTCAAAGCTCACCAGGCAGGCATGTCATTTCCTTCAGCTTTCATATGAAGCCATTGCTGAAAAAAAAATTCCATTATTAATAAATACAGAGACAAACTAACAATGACACACTTGGAGGTTGCCTGTGTGCCATGACAGAAGGCAGGCATGCACACAGCTTCCCCCTCAACTGCTGAGCAATTTCAGCTGCTTGCTAGCAGGTGGTTTAGTCAGAGGTGATTCACATTTGTCCACGCCTGAATTCTGCAGACACAGTCAGGCCCCCTTACCTTTAATACAGTGCAAATACCAAACACACAACCATCAGTTTCAGCTCTAACAGATCAGCATGATGAGCAACCATTTTTGAAGGTCCAAGTCAATGTTTCAAATCACACTGGTTATTACATTCTAAAATTGGCTAGCATCCTCTGAAAAAAATAAAGTAAAATTAATCTACAGCCTGTGCATAGGGAATCTGATTTTATTTAACCTGTAAGCTAAATGCATTCACTCACAAAGTTGCACAATGTTTGGAACAGCAGCTTAATGATGTCAGTTTATTTGAACAGTGTCAATCACACCTCATTAGAATTACATGTTAAAACATGGATTGATGCACAAAACTCAGTCTTTGTAAACTGATAAAAGACAAAGGAGCGCCCAAGAGTTAGGACTGCAGTTAGTAATATCTATGTACTTCTTTGATGAGTCTGTAAATCAAATCAAATACTATAGCTAGCTAAATAATATATGGAAAAAATGTTACCACTTGGGCAGGAGATTCAAAAAGATTTTTTTATTTCTAGTAAAAGGGCACAAACAAGACCAAATTAAATGATGTCTCTGCTTAAAACAACCAACCTGATATCCATTTTACAATATCAGGATGTCAAGGTCAGCGTGAGATTACTCACCAAACCGTCCCTGAGGATAAACTGGAACATTATTCATTGTAAACCAAAATTACAGCATGTCCTATCCAATCAATTCTATTCAGCCAGATAGCTGAGAGAATGAGAAAAAGAATAGGAGACTGCAGTTTTGTTTGGCTGCTGTGTCAAGTATTATAGACCTCTCCTCTGTTAATACCTATTCTTTATTTTCTGCAGGATAAATGGAAAAGGTAACAGTTTTCCCAATAAAACAGGGACTCTGTAGTATGAGTCTTCAAGGCAGACTGGTTTGTTATCAAAACAAGCAACTTGCCCTTAATGGGAAAAACAGTTTATCAGAACTTAGGAGGTTGTGCCCCCATCAGCAGCTCTGTTCAGCTACCACTTGGTGTGATCTGAGCACTGCTCTCCAGCAGTGCTCTTGACTGTAAAAGCTGCTGCACGAGTGTCACTTGGTGCTGCTTACAGCAAAGACATCCTAAACCCAGGACTTGTGCGCTTGCCTGTGAACGTGCAGCTGGAAATAAGACACCAAGGAGCAGCCTGATCACAAAGCCTCTGGGGAGGAGGAGGAGCTCCAGCTTGCACTACTATCCAAGAATCACATTTATCAAAATGTGCATTTATGCTGGGCTCACTGCCACATTGTCCAAAATTATATTACCTCAACAGGCAGTTTAACGACAAGTACTTTATTTAGTATTTCTTTCCACTATTCCTCCTCCCTCATAGCATATTAGTCATCCCAACTCCTTTGCTTTAGTGATGATAAAAAAAAAACCCACCAGCTACGCCTTGCATTTTGCCTTGAAGGCAGAAAGGTTGGTGGTTACTTCAAGTTCTTGCAGCACAAAGAGAATAATTTTCAGTTACGTTCTATGGTTTGGGTGAGAGCTGGGGAAACAGATCCAAACATCTCTCCTGTGAATTTACCCCATCACTACCTCCTAGCTTGAAAGATCCAAGAAACCCTCCAACCTCTTCCAATAAAAAAAAAACCAAAACAAAAAAACCAAAACAAAACCCCAAACAAAGAAGAACAGTGGCAAGAGGAAGTCACACATCCAATTCACACTCCTCCCAAGAGATGGATGTGAGCTTATGCAAACCTAATAGACACCTTTACATGGCGCAAGGTGAGATTGAAATAAGCAAGTACAGGCCATGCCACAGGCTGCAGAAGCCCACCCTGCAAGCCCTGGAAAACCTCAGTGCCTGAATCCTGTGCTGTGCTACCAAAAGCACAAAGTCAGAGACTCTTCATAAGGAGATGATGCTGTTTGGCATCACCCAAGGGATATTGCCTGCATAGAAATTCTTATTTTAAAATCTTCATTTTGGAATGAAATTAACAAAACTAAAAGCAAACATTCAAGAATTGGGAAATGTAAAGGTAAAGCTACTTATGTGGGTTTTAGTTCCACCCAGTAACACTGTTTCTATGTACACAGTCACAATTTTTTTCCAACAGAATCCACTCTTATTCAGGGTATAGAATAGAGGAAGATAATTTAATGGGAAATTATTGATCCTTACCAGTGGGAGATGTCAAGTCATATTTAAGCATACTGCATCAAGTCCATAACACATACAGCATTTTCTTAGTTGTGTGGTCCAAAAACCACCAATTCAGCTCCCCAATGAACATTAAGTGCTATTATCTTGTATGTGTACACAGATGATTCAAAAAAAGAGCATGTTCTAGTCAAATATTATACAACAAGGAACATTATGCAGCCACAGAATTTGTTCTGCATGGGCATTCAGTTCTAGTGCAGAGATCATCCTTGCCAGCTCTACAGTATCTTGCATTACTCAACACAAACCCCCACAGTTAATGAGGCAATGATCCTGCAAAGAACCCCCTTTACTACATATCTCACAAGCAGATCCATTCTGCACAGCGAATAAGATCTGTGAAAAAGTGACAGAATTATAGCTTCCTAATTAAAAACTACTTGCATAATGGTGTCAAATAAAGGTTGCGTAAGCAAAGTAGACCATGCCAAATCATAAAGCATTAAGTTGTAACCTTATATATCTTTGGGTAGGAGTTAATATCTCATAAAAACCAGAGTATCTTCCTGAAAAAAAATACCATTTTTAACCAGACTATTGCCCTACAAGGAGCTATACTCTCCAAGCATTTCAGCTGAGCAACTTATATTGTGAAAGAACTGCATTAACTATGCGAGACCACACTGAAACCTAACATAACTTTTTGAAATATACTTTAAAAAGCAATTCATAAAAATGCATGCATGTATGCGTGCATTCGGTTTAATAGAAAGTGTTTTGAACTATAAAAGTTATGTGAATTAATGTAATAAAGTTGATTATGAAAAACAAGTATTTATGATAATGGTACAGCTTTGTGAAGGTTTGGTAAGAAACCAAAAAGCAAGATTAAAAGTTTTGTTTGGAATACATAAAAGTAAGTTAGAAAAAGTTTATTGCAACAGCAAACACAATGGATAGTTTAATGCACAACAAACTTGTAAAAATGGTGCTAAGAGGTTTTGTGTTTTTAAAGTTATTTGATCAGCTAATGTAATTAATAGAAGACCTATCATTAGAGGGTGTTAAAATGAAGCAAAAAGTATGCAATAAAAAGTTTTCCTGAAAGGCTGCAGGAGACACAACTAAAGTCTCACCAGGACAGAGGAACGGATCTATTTTACTATGCCCATGCTCCAGGGACATATGAAAATAAGCAAAAAAAAAACCCCAACCCCTAAACAAACAAACAAAAAATGCAGACAGTGAAAGAAAAACAAGCTAGCAGAAAAGGAAACAACTAGGCAAATTAGCAGCTTAATGTTTGCTGAGCTAAAGCAAGAAAAATCAACTTTGAGAAAAAACAACAGATAACTAGTATGCTAAATACACATAGCTAGGAGGGAGAGGGAAGTACACATGCAAATGAGCACCAGTTGTTTGATGCCGCCTCTGAGCCCAACAAGAAGCCCCAGAAGATGTAGGCTGAGACCAGTGCCAGGTGCTGCAAAAAAACTGCCAGTCTTTGGCAACAGGGAAATTAGTGGTATTCAGTTATCCTCAAAGACAATGGTATAAAGAACCAATGATTCAATAATCCTAATTTATCACCTCTCACAGTATGGTTATAAAGATAACTCAAAAAATCCTAAACAACTGGGAGCTTTCAGCACAGGCAACTGCAAAACATTTCATAAAAACCAACCCACAGAATCACAGAATCATTATGGTTGGAAAGGACCTCCAGGGTCATCAAGTCCAACCTTTCTCCTGGCATCTCTCTAACACCATATCCTCAAGCACCAAACCCAAACCACCAAATTTCATCTAGAGGTGACTCTAATATCACAAGTATTCCCCACTATCTACAGAAAGTAAAGGAACTGGGTACTTCAAAGCAGCATAGATACAATGAAGCATCTCATGCATTTCAAAGAGTGAAGACATACATCTTTATTGATCAGGCTGTGCACTCTGGCATCGGTTACACTGGTTAAAGGCTTACCACCTCTGTATACATGAGCTAAATCATCTGAAGCTGTAAAGAAAAATTTTATCAGCTGGTAAAGGCTTTCCTACAGACACTGACTGCCCTGCAGACCTAGCACACAGATATAAGCTGCATCCACCTGATAATAAGGAGTACTATGCAATAAAACCTCAAACTCAGCTAGCTCAAGTATAAGAAGAAATACAGCCCTTGAATCCACTGCTGAGGATGCCACAACAACATATCCCCATGCTTTGCCAATGGATTTCTCTGCTACGCAACAAGGGGATATCGATTCTGAGTTTCAAGCTCCATAACAGATATACCCTAACACAAACATTTCCCGGCCTTCCTCCCCCAACCCCTTCCTCTTCTCTGCCTCCTCTGCCCCTCTCTTTTTAGCTACTGTCACATCATTCCTCTTTCTCCTCTCCTGCATTCCCCTCCTCGGTTCTCCTCTTCAGCTTTATTCCTCCAAACCTCCCTGTTGCCACAATACTTACTTCTATGCTGCAGATCTACCTACCCACTGCTGACCCTTCCCCATTCCTCTTTCAGCTCCTACTCTGACTTGCTGTTGTCCAAAAATTGTTGTAATTAAATGAAATTGCAACCTGATTCCAGCCTCTCACATCTCCTTTCTTGATGATCTGTTCCTTAGCCCTCCTCACTGCACCCCAGGAGCATCTCCTGCTCCAGCCAAGCAGTGAGGAGGAGGAGGAGTGAAACCAATGAAACACCTCTGCTTTCTGATGTGGAGCCTACTGTGGTCGCCAAGGGCACAAGAAGTCCTGCTTAGGCTGTGCAGCAAAAGCATGTCTGGCCTGACAGTCACACAGAATTTGAGGAGAATGACCACTGCTCTGCTCTCATGTGGCCTCTGGAGGCTCTAGGTACAAACTCTAGGAAGTCTAGGAAGCACACATAAGGACTTCACCACCATAAGCAGCAAGAGGCATATCACCAGTACCATAGGAGCTGTTCTCCTCATCCACTTGCTGAAACACAGGACAGGTTTTGACAAAAATGCAGGTTTTGACAAAATGTTCTTGAAAAATGTCAGCCTTAAAACAGACTTCTGCTGCACTGAATCTCAGTCAAGCAAAGTTCTGCAAACCTGTAAGCTACTAAATACAAACTCTTACAAATAAGAAAAAAGCACAAAGTGCTTTTATTATGGAAACCATCATTTTTCTTGTAAATAATGACTGGAGGCCACTAAAGCTGCAGTTATTTTTTTATTTATCTTACCATTAAAGAAAAACCTTTACACCAATCTCTGATTCTTACCCTTCAACCCAAAGTTGGGACCTATGCCCACATCTAAAAATCAGGAATCCTTACACCAATCTTCCCCAAATTTTCTATTCCATTTTCATTTCCACTCAATTTTCATTGCTTGAAAAGTATTTGGATACAGCCCTTTTGACTTAAACTTTTCTCTTCCTGCCAAGGTGCCATCATAGAATCACAGAATGTTAGAGGTTGGAAGGGACCTCTGGAGATCATCAAGTCCAAGCCCCCTGCCAAGCAGGACCATTGAATCCAGGGCAGGTTACACAGGAACACATCCAGACAGGTCTTGAAAGTCTCCAGAGAAGGAGATTCCACAACCTCTCTGGGGAGCCCGTTCCAGTGCTCTGTAACCCTCACAGTAAAGAAGTTCCTCCTCATGTTGAGGTGGAACTTTCTGTGCTCTAGCTTGCATCCATTGCCCCTTGTCTTGTCCCAGGGCACAAGTGAGAAGAGGTTGCCCCTATCTTCTTGACACCCAGCCCTCATATATTTATGCACATTAATTAGATCCCCTCTCAGTCTTCTCTTCTCTCAACCTTTCCTCATAAGGCAGGTGTTCCAGTCCCTTAATGTGGGAGAATACAGAATGAACAATTTCACAAGGCCCTTGATCATATATGAGTTTGGGTAAAAAAAAAAGGAGCTGTGAGAAAGAATGTGGGGTGGCACAAAGTAACTGTGAGAAGAATGTGGAGCGGTTGAGAAGTCAAGGATTGTTGCCTCAGCTGCACATCATAAATAACAGAGAGAAGACTGACCACCTCTTGCAAGGAAGATAACGATAAAATTAGTACTAACCAATTAGAGAGCTGTCTACCAGGGCTACATCAAAACAACTGTAGATCACGAGACTAACAGCATGTAAGAGTATATATAGTAGCTAACTGCATGAATAACCAATTCTGTTTGCACCAGCATTCGGGGTCCATGCCTTCATGCACCACAAATGGCACCCGTATCGGGATTAAGAAGATTGATATGTTTTGACTGCAGCAACAACACGATGACAAGTACCGGTGGTGCACCCCCGCAGCTGAACTGAGTTGGTATCATCACTGAGAAGCTCCAATCATCATCAACTGCAGGACAGTACGGTGAGCAGCCGAGGAAGTTTGCCTTAAGAAATGGGACAATCTGCAACTAAGTCTCAGCAAATGCATAAGAAAATATTACTTCGTATTACTAAGGAACAAGAGTTTAAGCTTTCCCCTTTGCAGTTAGTGAAGCTGCTTGTTTCGGTGCGGAAGTCATGTCCGTGGTTTTCAGAGACTGGCATTTATGATGCCCAAGCCTGGCAACGGGTTGGAGAATGTTTACAGCAGCGACAGACAGAGCGGGAAGACTTTGATCCTGATTTGTTAATTACTTGGGGAGTGGTCTATACCTCTTTGAGGGCAATGCTTCCTGCCGAGCAAACTGTTGCTGGTACAGCTACTGATACGGTTGTTACAACCGCTCCTGCACCAACTGCAGAGACTATTGATCCTGCAGAACATAAGATGGAGCACAAAATGCTCTGCAGCATTTCCACAGTGAACCTATTAACATTGTCACTGATTTTCATTATGTGTGTGGTATTCTTATTCAAATCGAATTTGCCTGTGTCAAAGAAGTTACAAACCGCTTTTTGTTTTTTCTTTTGTGTGATATTTATGAGTCCATACTGTGAAGCGAACATCCTTATTTTGTTGTTCACCTCCGCTCCCATACCCATCTTCCAGGCCCTATTGTTGAAGGGGATGCTCCTGCTGATGCTCTCACCATAACTGTGACTTTGCCAAATAAGCACACAGGCAAAACTGTCACATGAGTTTTATCATCAAAATGCTAAATCATTGCAGCATCAGTTTGATCTTTCCTTACAACAAGCCAGGGATATCGTAGCCTCTTGTCCTGATTGCCAATTATTGATTCCAGTGAAATCTTCTACGGGAACTAATCCCCGCGGATTGGCACCTGCTGA
>JAVSBS010003744.1:6294-21218 GCA_033124195.1 Coracias cyanogaster | reverse complement strand
AGCCCCAGGGCTCTCAGCCTTTCCTGGGCACAGAGATGCTCCAGTCCCCTCAGCATCTCCAGAGCCTCTGCTGGACTGTCTCCAGTAGCTCCTTGGTATCACTGCTCAGATCTTTGGTAGTTCCTTGGCATTGCTGTTCAGATACTTGGGATTCTCCGGGCGGTAGTTAGGTGTGTGCCGTATTCGTTGCATACGTCATCTAATCGCTGGATAGAAGCAAAAACCACAGGCTTTATGCGACTCTCCAACACTATGTGAGTTTTGTATAATTGCCTCAGACTGAGTGGAAATTATCTGCACGCCAAAAATCTTTCACTGAACCAATTAGCAAATCATTTTAAATAGCAAATACAATTGGAATCTCACGATCCATTTGTGGATGGAGCTGAGGGGAAGGGTGAGCTCACTGAATGGGTCCTTTGTTTTCCATCACTTTTTTAGGTTTAGCCAATACACTTGGCGCAAGTGCTTGAGTGCTTGTCTCCCAGTGCAGTGACAGTCATTAAAGTGTGTTTTAAAGCCAGGGAAAGCGGAGTCGAGAGGATTTCCAGGTTGCTGCTCACTACCACCCTCCTAACGCTTTTATTTTGTCCTCTCCTTTAAGAGATCAGGTAACCGAGACCAGGTCACTCTTGGGTCTGCGCTTCCTTGTGGCTGTTCCCACAGGACAAAGGGCTCCCGCTTATTCTGAGCTCCCAGGTACATCCCAGCCCTTCAGAGCCGCTGGCAGAGCAGAGCTGGGGCTGTGCTGGGAGCAGAGCTCACCCTGGAGAGCACCCGGCTGTGCCCATCCCCATACCAGAGTAACAGGGCTTTCCAGTCCTGCAAACTGACATGGCTAACTGTGTTTGCATTCACTTTCCATCCTTTTTTCCCCTTTTTTCCTTCTTTCCATCTCACTCTCCTCGAAGGCTGGACTTTCCTCGTTCACCCTGCACACTGTTTTCTCCCTCACGTCCTTCTCCTCCATCCTCTGTTCCCTCCCTGCCCGTCTCTCTCATTCACTCATCTCCCTGTCTCCTTTGCAGGGGTGATGCTACCGAGAGCCGGCAGTTCCCCGAATTAGCCCATGCTGACCCCGCGGCGCTGGCCCGGGCGCAGCGCACGGCAGAGACCCCGTCGGCCTCGCTGCTTTGGGGAGAGCACGGAGCGGCCGAGGATGCCTGCGGAGGGACCGAGGACTCCTGTCTCTACATAAGCGGTGGCCGAGGGAGAGACATGTTGGGACAGCGCCCTTTCAGCTGGCACAAGACTCCCTGCACTGAGACAAGCTTCGCTAACCATGGCAATAGCTTGGAGGCTTCTCACATGGACTGGCATCTTCAGCGCGGCCGTGTGCAGCTTCCCCGGTTACACGTTCCAGTCACAAGGTACGGTCGCCGTGGGGAGGGGAGCTGGAGCCACCTGCCTCTGCTGGGAGAACCCCTGATGCTGGCCCCAGGGGTGGGTAATGCTGGGCTGAGGTGGAGACACGTCCAACTCTGCTCGCTGCACTGCAGCCGAGTTCCTCCTGCCAAATCTGCAGGTGGTTTCCACTGACCTCCGCGGAAAGGACGTGTCTTACTCTCACATGCACACTCCTTGACTTTTTGCGGAACTCAGAGCAGCGGGGCCTGTGCGAGATGAAGCTTAGAAAGCGAAGGAGATGTGGTAGCAAGAGAGGAAGCTCCCCTTCCACTCGGGTGGAGCAGCACATCCCTGGATGAATAGAGGCTTTGTCAGGAGGAGGGCTGTGTGTGTGCAGCCAGCTCGCGAGCGTCCTGTGCGCAGGCAGGGATGGACGTCTCTGCTCACAAACACTCTGCACAGCCAGGGCCGGACAGATGTGTGCTGCTGGAGGAGCAGGTTTAGTTTGTACACATGTGTCTGTGAGTACTACCACTAGTGACTGCTCAGACCCGCTCAGGCGTGAGCACTTTGTACCCGTCTTGTATGTCTTGTGTTTAAATACAGAGCCACTCATGTGAGGGGTTGCGAGGAAAGCAGAATGTGGGTCTCTTGTACGTAGATCTGTGCCTTTGTATGGGATTTTGTTGCAGGTTAGGAGTGAAAGGACTGGGAAGTGAGACGGGCTGCCTTGTACCCAGCCTGGAGTGCAAATACAGCATGGGCTGGCAACACGGGGTGGTGAAATTGCTCAATACTCATTTGCTTTTGTGAATGTTCCTTAAGAGGCAAATTTGAACACTCTCATCGGGCACCAGAGGTGAGAAAAGAGCTCCAAAGTTAGACATTTATCTGTGCAAGGTGTTAAGCCCTGAAATATCGTATATGTAGGGCCAGAGTCAGCGATGTACCCGGGCTCTTGAGTAGCACGACGCCATCGGGCTGTGGTTACGATGGCCGTGGGTCGTCTTGTGAAGCAGAACTGGAAAGAGGAACAAAGGCAGCCGAAAGGCACACGCCGTCCAGGGCCTGAGCATCGCCCCGTTGCTGAGCGCAGGGTTGAACGTGGGGCAGTGTCATAGCACAGCTTGTGCTGGGTGAAGCAAGTGTCAGAGCCAGGGCCACGCGCTGTGCAACGTGCGAGGTTCTGCAGGCGGATTGTCTCGAGCCTGAAACAAAGACGGTTTCTGGTCCTGTTCGCCAAAGCCTCTGGCAGTGTCTGGGGTGACTGTTCTGGGCCTCCCGCATCCGTCAGTTCACACCTCGCTCCATCTGCAGCTCCGCGTCCTCAGTGATGCTCGGACGGGGACTTCGCTGCCAGATCGCCTCCGTCCTGACTCGCCGCAGCTCAGATCCTCCCTCGCTCACGAGTCCCCACACCGCTTCCTAACACAGCCCGGGCTAAACCCAAGAGCTCACTGAAATCACAGCATCTGTGCTCTCCTAGACGCTGCCTTCCCCGGGGCAGGTCTGGGGATGAGTCTCAGCCTGTGGTGTTGCCGGGAGCACGGTGCCTCCAGGCCAGGGATTGCAGCCTGTCCCGTCCAGGCTGCCCCATGAGCACCTCTTGCTCTCAGAGCGCTTTTTTAGGCTCCCCACATCCAGAAGGGTTGCCATCAGGCTGCTGATGTTACTCAACACCTCTCTTCAACACACTGCTGAGATAGTAAGTACATAATCCTCACAACAGCCTTTCAAGAGGGCGAGACTCTTATCTCCTCTTAGCCGTTGGAGGCACAGAGAATAAAGGCCAATGTTTTCATCAAGCCACTGACTTTGACCAAGTGACTTGCTCCAGGCAGCAGCAGAGCAGGATTCACGTGCCTCACGTGCACAACTCCAGATCAGCATTTTAGTTTTGTGCAGGAAAAAGATGAAGGTGTCGTAGTCATAAGCTGTAATTATCATTGTGGGAAGTAGCAGCCCAGCGTTGGAGGCCTCCTGAAGCCAGCAGAGATGTGATGAGAGTCAGATGGAACGTGTACGCTCAGGCTGCAGTTTTTAACGGGGCAGGGAGCGGCAGCTGAAACAATTGGCCAGCACATCCTCACCATTGCTGAGTGGTTTTTAATCAAAAGGAAATTGTCGCTAGTGCCTTGGTTTATGGTGGTAGGTTAGACATGCCCGTGTTACAGAATGTCAGGGGAGGCTGAGCTCACTGCCCCCTGCTCGCCAGCGGGTCCTTGGAGGATGTAGTGAGACTGCCACAATGCCAGGGCAGCCTGAAGCCGTGGGATCCCGTAGCATTTTCCACAGCCATCCCTTGGGAATCGTGTCTGGGCTGCAGCTGGGGCTCCTCCTTGCTCTGGTGACAAGACCAGAGCAAACATCTGCTTCCTTTTCATCCTTAAGCAGCTCTGTAACGAGAGAGGCAATGGTGAGCATCTGAGGAAGGAACAAAATCTTCCCTCCTCTACTTTGACCTCCCTTCTCTTCTTTTTGTTCAGCTTACGCCTCTGCCTCCCCGCTGCCCTTTCCCTTCCTCCGCTGTCCCTGCCCCTGCAGATGGGAGCTCCCTCTCCACCAAAAACAGGGCAGTGAGGTACCTCTCCCCAAACCCCATCTCTCCTCCTTCCCAACTCCCTCCCTTGCCTTCTCCTGAGTCATTCACGGTCCTTCAGGGGTGCCCAGTATCCCGCACAGCCATGGGCAGGTTTTTCCTGGAGAAAGGCTTTTTATAGCACCTCTTCTGAAGCAGTTTGACAGCTCTCTGGAAACACCAGGCTGCTTATCACCAGCGCCAGCCCTGCTGATACCGTGGGTGCAGCTCTGCACATTGCGGGCCAAGAGCTATTAATGCCGTGAGGTCAGAGGCCACGCGATGGCTTCTCTGGAAGGCAGGAAGGGACGATGCCGCTCTTGCTGGTATGGATATGATATGGTCCCTGTGATACGGGAACCCTGCCCAAGGCAGGGATGAGCGAATGAGGGAGCGGGGGAACGTTGGGTGGAGCACACGGGGTTAGGAGATAAAACAGATCCTAATCTCTTAGAGCTTAACCTAATCTTTGACATTTTTAGAGGAGAGAAAGGAGCCAGCGGTAACACTGGGCTTCTTCCTTGTGTTGGACAACTCTCTTCGTTATCTTTTCCATTTCTGGCATCCCTGCTCTAAAGCATCAGTTCCTAAAACATTCCTGTGATGCAGGGCACTGCTCTTGGGTCTTTCTTCCTGAGCCTCAGTTTCCAGAGTGACATCCCTGAGAGGACACACTACAGCAACAGCAGCTCCTCACACACAACTTTTTTTGTCCTCCTTGACGTACCTTGTAGGTCAGGAGCAGAGACCGCGGCTCAGGGTCCCAGGCCCTTTTTAGCCACAGCCAACACAAACCTCCTTCCGATTCACCCTCTTGCAAGCCCACGTGGACTGCAGAGAGGGAAAAAGAAAAACAAGCCACTTCCGATAGCAAATTTTTCCAAGCCTGAGGTCATTGCTTCAGAGCAAATAGGTCCCTCTTGTTTGCCCGGCTGCATCACACGCGAGGTGGTGTGATGCAGGAGAAGCTGGAGCTCAGGAAGTTAAAAACCTAATCATTATTTCTGGCTTGTGGAGGCAAGGGAGAGGTGCCAGAAGTGCTTATGGTTTGGAAGGATGGGAGCTAACCCCTAAACCCAGCTGGTGGGAAGGACTCTCCCATTACCAGTGGCCAAGGAAACGGCTCTGTCAGGCTCCCACACTGGAAAACACACTGGAAGAGAAGGAAACTTTGCAGTGCTGCCATGTGGTAGGAGTGTAATTTGGAGGCCAAATTTATGATGGCTAGGAAGGCTTTGAAGATGGGTGCTGTGGAGCCAGGCAAAATGCAGCCACCCCAGAGCAGCCCAGCCTCTCCCGTTTGCTTAGGAAACAACAAAGAGGACACAGAAAGCACAGGAAGAATCTTCCAGAGGGAAAAGGGGGCAAGTCCTCTGTCCCTTCAGGAGCAAAGCTCCAGCCGTGAGGGCTTAGGAGAACACACGTGATGGAGGAGCTGTCCTGTCCTGCATGACTTCTTACATCTTCTGGAGCCTCTGGTACCGGGGCTGTCAGAGACAGCGAGCCCTCCGGTCAGATCCAGTCTGGCAGTCCCTGGGACATTTTCCTTGGAAAATGAGAAATTTCTGTCGAGGTTGCAGAGTGCCAATTTCTTTGACAGCCAAAAGTGTTGCGTTAGTGTGCGAGTGCAGGCAGACATTTTTGACAGTGACCTTGTCAGAGCATGTTTCCGAAGTGGTATGAGACAGGCTCAAAAACTCAAGTGCCCCAAGAGAAGGTGCTAAGCCAGGCTGATAAGATAAAGAGCACCAAGCTTGAGAGCTGGGAGGGCAGGATGGTGTCACAGATAAAGACCTGGCTGGGGAATTGAGGTATCTTGACTTCTTTTCTTGCTGCCTCTTCAGCTCAGCCAGGGAATTCTGGTTGCCTTCTTTTTTATTTTGATTGCAAGATTGATGTTGCAAGGACATTGTCTCTGTGGCCCTTAGGACGATGCCCAGGACCTAAGGCACTAATGCAGCTCTGATGGTGCTATTACTACATGAGGTAGCAAAGCAGACTTAGCAGGCCGACGTGGCAGCTGTAGGTATTCTGAAGAGCCCCACAGTCCTTAGCAAGGCTGTCTTCTCCTGTGCTCCAAGGTTCATTCTGGCTCATTTTGAAGCAACTCTATTGCTAGCGTTGTTACTGAAAGAATCCACATTAGAATAACCAAGCCTCAGAGTGTGACTCTGCACAACCTCAGTCCCTCTGCTCAGTGGAAATGGAGACACTGGGAATAGTCCAGGTCCAGAGCCAGAATTTGGGTGTCCTGAATGGCCCCTCAGACCAGTCCTTCTCTCCATCACCTGCAGAGGAAGGAATCGTTGAATGCATTGGGTTGGAAGGGACCTCTAAAGGCCATCTAGTCCAACCCCCCTGCAATAAGCGGGGACACCTCTAACTAGGTCAGGTTGCTCAGAGCCCCATCAAGCCTGGCCTTGAATGTCTCCAGAGATGGGGCCTTCACCACCTCTCTGGGCATCCTGTTCCAGTGATCTGCCACCCTCATATTAAACAACTTTTTCCTAATGTCCAACCTAAATCTACCCTGAGGAGATGATGCTCTGTAGGCTCAAGGCTTGCTGATACCCCAAAGCTCTGTAGGCTGAGGGCCTTTGGGAGTATTCCAAGGATGCTGCAGCTTGGCCAGGATCCTGTTCCTCCACCTCATGCTGGCTGCAGCTCCGTTGTGCTCAGGCACAGCCAGCTCCATGCTGAAGCCACCCCCGTGTTTGACTCTCTTTGCACAACGTCATTCCTCCTGTGTCTGCTTTCCCTCCCCAGAGGAGTTCCTCTCCAGCCTCGATCACTATGAAATTGCGTTCCCCATCCAAGTGGACCGAAACGGGGACTTCCTCACCTTTGACGTGAGGAGCCAGCTGAAGCAACGTCCTCGGCGCAGCCTGGGCTCCTTGCCCTATGAGCCATCTGAGCAGCAGGTTTTCTACAAAGTCTCTGCCCACCGAACCCAGTTCCTCCTCAACCTGACACTGCACTCCAACCTGCTGGCTGAGCACTTCACAGTCGAATACTGGAAGCGGGACGGCGTGGACTGGCAACATGATTTCCACGAAGACTGCCACTATGCCGGCCACTTGCAGGACCAGTACCTGAGCTCAAAGGTTGCCATCAGCAACTGCAATGGACTGGTGAGTATTTTGCGCAGCCGAGGGCAATGCTAACAACTAGAGCTGCCCATAAAGCAGAGCTGGTTGCAGCCTCTTTGGTCTTTGCTGGAGAAGTGTGGGTCCCAGCAGGCGGGTCCATGGTGGTGGGAAAGGCTTGGGGTTGGTGTCATGCTAGAACGTGGCACGCTGGCATCAAAAGTCAGCTGAGGCTGAGAAGACCCCATCCCTTCATTACATCTCTAGGGGTTCCTGATCCATGTTTCGCTTGTAGTCCAGTTTCTACCAAAGTCAGCGGGCGTTTTTCCATTGATTTTAATTGGGACGGGATAATCCAGGCTCTAGGCCATTATTTTGGCTCTCACAGAACTCTCCTCCCCGCACTTCCAACAGCAACAGCAAAAGATGTTTTGCATGTCCTAGTGGGGAAGAAGTGCAGGAGGGCACGAATTTCACAGCACAACTGGGAATATCAAAAGTGAATTCCGATTGTTACGATTGCAGATACGTTCCTGCAGTTCGCAGTCACCTCTGTCCAGATTTCAGGAGTTAAAACGGTGACTTCTGGGGGAAAAAAACCTGATATAATCAGTTTCTCGATATGAAGAAGAGAACATCAAGGTGGCATTCCTCAAAACCAGTATGGCTGCTGCAGAGAGGCTGGGAATGGTTGATTTTGCATGTCCTGACAGCTAATACCAGACATCATGGTCTTAAATAGCAGGAGAAAGCTCATGGTAGTTGTTAGTGGAAGGATAGCTGAGCTCTGGACTAGATTGCTTGGAGAATACATGGCCTCTACATTGTTGGAGATCTTTAACAAGAGGCCAGACAAATGCCTCTCAAAAATACTCCAGGTATGATTCATTAGCTCTTCCAGCATGGGGAACAGACTAAGGAGTTCCATCCTTATTTTTCTGTGATTTTTCTGATATTTCTGGCTCCCAAAGCACATTTCATGACCTGCCAGATGGAGGGATGGAGCAAACATGCCCCGTTAGCAAATCCCAAGGATGATGGTTCCCTTGGAGGGGTAACATGCAGAAAAAGTCTCTGTAGGCCAGATTCCTATTTATGCTACGGCCCCACCTCATAGCAGTGCTCTGGCAGAGTGGAAGAGCTTCCAAATGGGAAGGAATTCACGTTTGATTTATTGCTGCGTTACACTGCCAGAACAGTGCTGTGGGTTATTAACAGAAATGAGAATCTGACTCATTATATCATAGAATCTAATGTTTCGATCTCACAGCCAAAAATCAGAGCTGCATAAGCTCTCGGTTCCCTTGTTAGCCCGTGGTTTCGATGGGGGAACTCGGCTGAAGCCTGAGACAATTTCCTGGTGTTCACAAAAGCACTGGAGGGTGAGCTGGGTGCTCAGAAGGGATCTGGCATTCTCCTGCCTTCCCACTTCAGAGGGCAACAAGTCCAGGGCAAGCAATGGCCCAGCAGCGCTTGGGATGGTTTAGTCCCTGGGCTGTGTTTAGCTCTGGAGAGATACCAGGGGCTGTCTGGAGGAAAACGCAGCCAGGCACACGGAGGGATGGAGGGTCATCCAACAACCTCTCCTTTTCCTGAACTCTCGCCTTCTGCCCTCGAGATCATCAGCCAGGAGCAGGGGGGAGGTTTTATGGGTTAGTGAGGACAATAGGATCAGGAATTTGGACAAGAGAGGTCTGATATCTTTTTAGCTGGCTGTATGTGTCATCAGAGAAGACCTGCTGCAGAGCTCTGGTTGACCAGTAACAGCTGATCCACTCCGGGGCTGGTGAGCTGCAGAAGAGAAGCCTCAGAGGGGATCTGATCAATGCTGAGCAAGAGCTCAAGGGCCCATGAGGGGCAAGAGGATGGGGCCAGACTCTTGTCAGTGGTGCCCAGTGACAGGACAAGGGGAAATGGGCACCAACTGGAACTCAGGAGGTTCCACCTGAACAGGAGGAAAAATCTGGGTAATGGGAGTGGGATCCCAGCTGGGTGGGAAATTCTGTGCTGTGACTGGTTGAGGGATGTGTGTCTGCAGCCACATGTGTAGACCAGTACTGGCTGTTTCTTGGGAGATGCCCCTGCCCTCCTAGGAAACTTATGCCTGCAATGAAAAAAGCTGTGTCTAATATGGTGATCAGTGATGTGCTAATGAGGAAGAAAGGACTTCTCTGAAGAACACATTTTCAATGTCTGCAGCTCCAAAAAGGGAGGATGACTTGGTTCTAAGGGCAGGTCCCCAGGGAAAGCTGTTAGTTACAACATCCCTTTGACCTCAGATACCTTCCTGTATTTCCAGTGTGCCAGGCAGCTTGTAGTGTAACGTGTGCTCTGCTTCCCGCCTGGGATGCATCTTCTTAAATAAAGCCATCACATGGTGGTTGAATGCCTTTAAGAAATCCAAGCACTCGCTCTCAGCAGAGTTGGCTTATCCGGCGAGCCTAAAATCTTGTCCAAAAAAAGATAGCTTGGTTTGACAACTCCACCAAAAGCAGGGTTTACGGTGGCTTGCGCACTCTTTGTGTGCTAGCCTGTAATTCCTCGGTACTCTTAAGTGCACTGTGCTGGCATCGGGGCTAATTGTCCTATATTTCTGTAGGTTGCTCATTTTGCTCTTTCAAAATGTTGGAATTATGTTACGGCAATTGAATCCCTTGGGGCTTCTTGAAGTCTTGAAAAGCTAGAAAGAAAATCACAGGTCCAGGGTTCCCCAGTCAGGTCCTTTGAGGCTTTTGGGAGTAACTACAGTTGGTAGATTTGATGTGGCTTCCTGGTTTTATCTCTTATTCTCCTCTGTTACCCAGCAGCTAGTACTAGATCATCCCAATGGTACTCTTGTCTGGCCTTGAAGTGCGTGGCTCTAGGAATGACTATGCTGAGGGAAGGAAAATGCAAAAGAATGCGTGAATGGGCCCAAATTGTCAATAAAACAAAACTATTACAGTACTTTTCCAGCCTCCAAAATTAAGGCTACAGATGATAAAACAGCTTTGGTGCCATGAACCTCTTTCAAGCAGGGCTTTATTCCTAGCCCAGGCTGGATTTGAGCGATTGTACTGCGCAGTCCTTCCATTTCCATAGCAAGAGAGCTCACATTTAATGTGTTGCCTTATGGGGGTTTCTTTGCATCCTTAATGCTTTGCCATTCAATAGCTCTGTGCTTTGCAGGACCCTGGAGATAAAAGAACCAATATTGCTTCGAAGGTTATTTCTAACACAGGAGTAGTTAAGAAACTGTCTGCACACAAATGACAAATTATCGTAATCTGAATAAAGAATGGGGCAGTAAAGATCACACCAGCTGAAGGCTTAAAAGAACCCATGTAGACAAAGATGAAAAGATGGATTAAAAAAAAAAAAGACCTCTAATGCTCCCAAATGCAGCAATGTGGCTAATTGGTACAAAGGAGAGATGCTTCAGAAGCAGGCTTGAAGATGAATCGTCCCGTTCTCGTCTTTCTTCTGTTAGCTGCAGCGTTGCCAGAGCTTTGCCAGCCCCTGCCCAAAGAAGCCTCTAATTTACACGTGCCCCCAGCACCGGGGGAGGAACGTGTGCTCCTGTGGGATGGCTTTGCCTGCTTTAACAGGCAGGAGAAGTCTGGGCTTGCACTGCAGCAGGGCTGGTCCTTCCTCTGCTGTGAAATCAGAAGGGAAATATTCCTACGTAATGCATTTCTTTCCTAATCTCCTTGTATCAGCCTGGCTTGCAGCTTGGTACCGTTTGTTTGCGTGGTGGGAATAATACCGGTGCAGGAATCAAGCAGTGCTCTTGGGACTGGAAATGTGGGATGACAGTGCTCATTTCTGCCCTTAGAACCTGCAGGTGTCCTTCTGCTCCTGTGGGAGCATGGGAACAGCTCCCCAGTTGGACCTTCTCTCTGAGCTGGGGTTAGAGCAGCTTCTTCTGGGTGGATGTCATGTAGGAGCTACTGGGTTAATTTCCTGGGGTTGCTGTGTGAGAAGCAGGTGCTTGGTATGGGAGGTTGTATTTGAGTGAATGGCAGAGAGGATGTGTCTTGGGGTTTGTCAGATAGAGGCTCCTTCTGGCAAGAGAAGGTGGCATTATGGGATGTGTCTTTCAGCATTTGCTCTCACAGCAGCAGCTGTGTGATCCCTCCATGGTAATGCTTCAACTGATGGAAAGGGAGTTGTCTGCTGCTCTTCCTATGGTGTTTTTTTTCTGTTGGGCATGTATCAAGAAGTGTGTGCCATGGGAACGTGCTGCTGGAAGGCTCTCCAGGGCAGGTGAGCCTGGAGGGGAGAGGGGATGAAGGAGAGCGAGAAGCAACTGAGGCAAGAGCAGACATCCCTGCTAATACAGCCATAGGGCCACAGAAGCTCATGGTAGCATTCAAAACATTCCTGATGGGTTTTGGCCATGGGAACTCAAGCCAAACCTCCAAGGTCTGCTTAGTTTGAGTGTGAAACCTTGATTTGCATTCTAGTTTGCACCAGGCTTGCTTGGCGCTTTGCCTGTTTTTAATCAGACCTTTGCAGAGCCTGGCCTTGGTTTCAGCTTGGCAGCAGGACCTGTGCCTGGGCGAGTTTACCTTGGCTTTGCATTTCACTGCAGATCTCTGCTTGTGGACGGTAAATCAAACATGTGATAAGTTTACGGAGGATCTGGACTGTATCTAATAGATGCTATTATGTTGCTTGTTTAGAGTTGCGTGGGTGACAAGGTCACCTCATCTCATAAAGATAGCATAAACTTCTGATTTTCTTGACTCCCACAGAGGACTGTGGGAGGTAGAGTTGTTGGGATTGCTGCAGTGTGTGGAGCATAGAGATCCCTCATGCAGTTTATCCTATAGCCCATCAGTATCTGTCATCTTCTCAGACTTGCTGTTCTTCAAGCTATGGACTTAATGTGTGTCTCTGTCCTGGCAGCACTGAGCTCTTCGCCCCCTCCTGACGGGAGCTTTAGGCCTCGGTGTTGTGCAATGGGCCAAAACCATTGCTGGGCTGTGGGGCAGCACCTGCTCTGGGCAGTGCATGGCTTAGGGCGGGTGCTCATTTTGGGGCTGCACTCTGGAAGCGCAGACCTTTGCCTCCTTCAGTCAAAACTTGCCTTTGGTACCCAGCTTAAAGAGCTGCTCTCACCTAACAAGGTTCCAGTGCTTTGAGACCTTGTCATTCCCCGGCTGTTCCCCTCAGACCAGCTCACCTACGGTCCCTAAGTCTGGTTTTTTTCAGTCCCTTCAGGAAGATGTGAGGCTTTTGGAGTTTCATACCCTTGGGCTATAGCTCGGGTCCCTGTTAAACTGTGAGCAAGTTTCTCTGTGGCTTCTGCAGCAACTTGGCTCAACCTTGGAGTTCTTTGGTGCTTGAGTACATGTCACTTTGCTGCCATACCTTCCCCAACAGTAACAACCCAAGTACTGGTGATCCTTCTGAAGCATGCCAGCTGTTTTGCACACATTACACTTGTCTTGCTTGCCTCTTTGATGGGCTGGCAGCTGTCTTCTCTCCACTGGAAACCTGTGCAGCTGGCCAGTTGTGTGGACTCAGCTGCCCTCGTGATGCTCCTCCCCATGATGGAGGAGCAGCAATTCATCACCTCAAGGCATAGATCCTTGCTGCAGTCACAGTTTCTCCACTGTTGATCTCCTGGTGATCAATAATCTTGATCACAAGACTATTTCTCCTGTATTTCCTCCATGGCCATGACCATATATGCAGGTTTTTTCAGCAGCAAGTCTGGCTGTCTGCTGACATTCCCAAACCCAGGAGAAATCCCATGCTGTCAGCTCCTAGAGACAGATTTCTTTGCTGTTGCAGACCTGTAGCAACATGACAAACACATTTCTAGTAATGCAGCTGTCATTGACATAGCTGTTGAGCTGTGGCTGCAGTGGGCCAAGAGGTGATGATGTAACGGGCTGGCTTTTTATGGGATCTGACACTAGTGCTTCTCAGGTGTGGCTGAAGAAACCCCCACTTCTGTTTCATGCTGAGTTAATAACTGAGTCTGGAAATTGTTGTTGTCTTAACTTGGCAAAAATTGTGGGAGTCTCCCCCCCACCTCAAGTTTAAGAGGAGGACATGGAGGTGCAGTGAATTTTTGAGCTAGCTACTAATCTCTGGGAAGTTACATCTGTATCCACTGTGGAATTCTGCTCTCCTGAAATATAACAGCCTGGATCCTGCCATGGCTTCCACTTACCAGCGTGTGCTGTAAGCCAGAGCAGACCTGGAGAGCTGGAGTTTGATGGAAGAAGCGTGGAAAACAGCCGTGCTTTTGCTATTCCAGTCCCAATGAAAAAATCAGCAAAACCTCATGATGAGGTGTTGGAACTGTTGAGTGTAATAAATAGAAACGGAAGTTTACCTAGCTACGTAGGACAGTAGAGCTTCTTAGGTCCCAGGGGGCCTGTTGTACGGTTGATATTATCTGTTTCCTCTATCCTCTGGAGGAGATTCAGGCACATTAGTAGATCAGAAACATTCTTCATTATCCATTACAGTAGTAAGCAAGCCAATAGATACTTTGCCTAGACACCAAAATATTTAAGAGGGAGGAATGTCTGCCAAGTGCTAAGTTGTCTTCTCTGTTTTAAGTAAGTATAATAAATAATAGGTAATTAAACTCTTCTTGATCTTTACTGTCTCATGATAACTTACTTGCCCTTTGACTGGGTGGATTTTATTTTGGCGCTTGACTGGGACTCTGCTTTGGAATGTAGAAGGAAAATAACACAAGAGTTGCCATTAAGCAGGGCATAGAGGCTGCTTGTTAAGGAGGCATAAAGTTTGGGGAGAGTGATTAGTGCCTCTGTTTTGATATGAAAATGGTGCTTCAGTGATAAATTATGTTCCAGCTCAGAATGCCAATATCCATTTGGGGCCATTTGCGCTCTATTTACAGGGATGTGATGGTTCCTTGCTGCTGGGGCATCCTTCTAGGACAAGATAAACTCATGGAGCACTGCCCTGTCACCTGGCTAGATTCCTGCCAGGCTGCTGTGGTTTCCCACTGGATTTATGTGCTGCCTTGTGTTCAGGCCAGCTACTGACTGCCTGGACAGTGGTTAGGTGAAATACTTTGCTGAGTGCTGTTTGAGGCAAGGCCACCTACATCCAGGCAGTCTTGAACTATAGACACATTGAAGGCTTAAAATATGAGTTAGGAGGCTCTTTACAAAGCTGAAGAACTTCTAATAAATCTGCTGTCTCTGTGCCCACAAATCCTTGGTGGAGGATTTGGTGCTGACTGCTGGAGACCTAATTCTTCTGTTTATCTGTGGGACCTTACGCCATCTCCAACTCAGAAATGTTTGTGTATTCGGAGGCCTTAGCTGGGTGCAGACAGTGCAAAATAAACCATCATGAGCTGGTCTCCCTCTTTGGTGTTCCATAATTGCCGTTACACTGAAGAAACACCACATTATCCAAATAACAAAGATGACTTTTATAAACGGAGAAAGAGGGGAAGAGCTGTTAATCCAGTTTTAACATGTGGCTACTCTCTGGGTTGACAGAGGGAATATCTCCAGAGCTTCTGGAAGCAAGGAGCCCCCAGCACAAGAAGGACATGGACCTGTTGGAGAGGGTCCAGAGGAGGGCTACAAAGATGATTAGAGGCCTGGAATCCCTCTTCTATGAAGACAAGCTGGGAGAGTTGGGGTTGTTCAGCCTGGAGAAGAGAAGGCTACGGGGAGACCTCATTGTGGCCTTCCAGTATCTGAAGGGGAACTGCAAGAAGGTTGGGGAGGCTTTGTGGTCTTTTGTGGCCTTGTCCTATCACTACAAAGGCCTATAGTGATAGGACAAGGGGTAATGGCTTTAAACTGGAAGAGGGGAGATTTAGGTTGGAAATGAGAAGAAAATTCTTTCCCCTGAGGGTGGTGAGACCCTGGCACAGGTTGCCCAGGGAAGCTGTGGATGCTCCATCCCTGGAGGTGTTCAAGGCC
>JAVSBS010003743.1:110032-124949 GCA_033124195.1 Coracias cyanogaster | reverse complement strand
TTGAGGGGCTGGAGCGTGTCCAGAGAAGGGCAATGAAGCTGGGGAAGGGTCTAGAGCACAAGTGTGGTGAGGAGCAGCTGAGGGGCCTGGGGTTGTTGAGCATGGAGAAGAGGAGGCTCAGGGGAGACCTTCTGGCTCTCAACTCCCTGAAAGGAGGTTGGAACGAGGTGGGGGTTGGGCTCTTATATAAAAGAACAAGAGACAAGGTAAGAGGAAACAGCCTCAAGTTGCACCATGGGAGGTTTAGGTTGGACATGAGGATAAATTTCGTCTCTCAAAGGGCTATCAAGGCCTGGAGTGGGATGCCCAGGGCAGTGGTGCAGTGCCCATCCCTGGAGGGGTTTCAAAGCTGTGGAGATGTGGTGCTGAGGGACCTGGCTTAGTGGTGACCTTGCAGTGCTGGGTTAACAGTTGGACTTGGTTATCTGAAAAGTCTCTTCCAACCTAAATGATTCTATGGTAAAGGAATGCAAATTAAGTTATGTTCTCAGGGTGATTTTCTAAAATCACATTTAACTCCTCCTGCCTTCTGCTCAGGTGTGTGGTGCCATTGCATTGGACACTACTGCATTGTGGCTGTCTGTCTTTTGTGTTCTCCTACCCTGGACAAGGCTCTTATGCAGCTCCCACCACCACCACCATCAAAGGGATGCTTTATCTTTAGCACCCCAAGCTTCAGCTGGGCTTTGGTCCAAGGGGATAAGAGCTAATGCTGAGCCTGGTGTCTCACCCCTCATCCATAGCTGGTGCTGCCAAGGCTTTTTAGAGCCTGTGGTAGAGGCTGGCTGTGTGTGGTCTCCATCCAGGAGTAGTTTGCTTTTTGTTTGCAGGATGTGAAATACTCTGTATTTGATTTTGATCCTGGTAGTGAACAGCTCTCCTCCTCCAAACAGTAAGTGGCTGTGGGGCTGGATGCAAGTGACTTCCCTTTTAGGGCAGAAGGATTGTCTTTGTTTCAAAACATCATCGATTTTAGTGTTGTGGGACTCAAAGGATTTTCAGGTATTTTTCATCTGATGCCCATTTTTGAACCAGGAGTTATGGATGGATCTGAGGAGTAACGGCGGGTATTAGAACAAGGTGGATTGTTATTACAGCACTGAAGTGGTTTGACCTCTATCCTGAAGGTAAAAAGGAAGAGTGGAATAACTCAAAGAATTGAGTGCGTGTGCCAGAAGTTTAGAGCTCATCTTCCCAGAGAGTTCGGTTTGAGCAAGCGTAAACTCAGGGCTTGATGGCCTTTGGCCAAGGTTTGATGTGAAAAGGAGTGCCAGTGAGCTCTCGGAATGCTTTTCTTACAACGGCTGGCCCTCAAGACAATGGATATCCCATTCCAAAGGACCCCCAGAAAACACATCCTCTGCTATGAAATCTTTCCTAGTGTCCAAAACCTACGCTAGACCTTCCATAAAGGCACAGGAGGCACAATTATAACATGCTCTGGGAGGAGATCATGAGACCCTCCAATCTTGAGTTGTTAGCTGGACCTCATTTGGACCTCAGGGTTTCCTGAGATCCTATCACACAGCCACATGTGGAAACCTCCAGCTAAGGAGTTTTCCTCAAAGTGCACCTAAGCAGGTAAAACTCCAAGAAGCAATGTTTAAGCCTGTCTCCAAATTTCTATGCAGCTTGCCAGCATGAGGCTCTTCCATTTTAATTCACCCCCACTACAAGGACAACTTCTCTGAACAACCTGAACCCACTGATCCCAGATGGAGGATACCTAAGGAGGGTATTTAAACTCCCATCCAACCTGGTCTTAAGCGTGTTTTGGGCTGACCATTAATTTCATTAACCAACCTGTTTGAATTTCATCCTTCACACAGAGGAGCAGCCCAGGCAGGTGCTCTGTCACCTCCCTCCCATGGGTGATACAACCCCTGAGCACCAGTAGGAAATACACTTCTCTGCCAATTTAATTTTGCTTAATTGTTGACCCGCAGAAGGGTCAATCGCCAGCACTCCTCATCCCTGGCTGTTGTGTCCCTGCAGAGCTGAGCACCAGATGCTCTCTGCAAATGGACTGGAACATCTGAAAGTCAGTAACCAAAGTTATTGGACTGACTTTGTGCCAAGATTGTATTTAAACTGGAACTGGGAGGGGGAAAAAAAGCTTCTTTGCAGATTCTGGTGTTTTGTATAAGCCAGCACATTGTGTCAGAACTTGAGAGATGGGACCAATTTCACCTGGCTCTGACCCAGTTGCATCTTCTGTAAAGCTGGGGGTAGCAAGAGAGACCTTCTCAGTGCAGGACCTGGTGGTGGTTCTGGGTGAAAAAAGACTTAAAGATGAAAGCCTTGTTAAAAAAAAATTATTTACCTTTCCCCCCCCCCCCTTTCTTCTGTTTTCAGTTGATCCAAAGAGATGAAGGGGGGTGGGGAAGACAGGGGGAAAAAAAAAGAGAAAAAGAAATATTTTTGTAAAGTAATAAATTTGAATATATTTTTGGTAACTGAATAAATGGAATAGAGAACAAATATTTCATAGCTCTACTGAATGAGCTGTTAAGGTCTGACTTTCTCAGGGAGGTGAGGAAGACGCTGTACTCCTCAGCTCTTCCCAGTATGTCATTGATGGGAGACAGGGGTCCCTTCATTAGCTCCTAAACCCCTGGACTTATTTCTGAAGATTGTAATATTTTAAGAAGTTTATGCACATCCCTCCAGTCCCCTTCCGTGGTCATTCTTGTTTAAAATAAAACCTGAAATACAGTAAAGCTATTCAATGTCCTGCTGGATTTTAGGCTTGAGTTATCTTTCTAAAGGGGAAGCCAAATATCTTGTGCTTTAATCTGACAAATAGATTGGTCTCCTCTCCACCAGGTTGGATTTTGGAGCAGAGGTATCTTGACCAGGGCTTTCAGCAGAATGGGGGCTGGACTTTCCACCAGAGATTTTGGTTACTATTTCTTAATTAGGATAGGTAAAGCTTGCTTGAGCACATTATACATTCAGGGACTTCAGATGTGAATTAGATTTCAACTTGAACCTATTAAGTTCATATGAAGCCTGTAGACCTTGTTCTCTGTGAAAGCACGTTGCATTCTCCAGAAGGGAAAATGGACACTTTGAGGTGTTATGATGTGAACTATGTAGCATCCCAGAGAAGTGACCAGTTTAAAAGTCATTTGAGTCTGTGACTATATTGTGAATGGAGTAGGTCATGACTGATTCCACAGATTGAACTCAGAATTGTTTTTCTCAGCAAATTTGGGTTTTCTGCCCTTGGACCTTCTCGTGCAAGGTCTGTCTGTCTCTCAGCAGGAGTTACTTAGTGCCTGGAGACAACGCGCTGGGTAAGGCAGGGCTCCCTGTGCTCATTGGACAGGCTTTTAACATTTTTGGTTTTGTTCTTAGTCATTTCTGTGTTCACCTAATCCAAAGAATAAGAACAGATAGAAATATATCAACCGTAAATAGCGTCGCTAATCAACAGAAGTAACGAGGAGTGAATTGTGAAAAATCAGATGAAGGGTGAGTAGAGTTCATCTCTCAAAGACAGTTTTCCTCAATGCAAAAGCACTTATCTAAGGGAAGATTACACTTTAATTGCCCCAAAATAAGTCAGGCTCTGTCACTGATGAGATTAAAGTGAGTAAACTCTAGGTGTACTATACATTTTGACTAAAAACATAGTGAAGAGCTAATGGTCTGTGGTGTTTGACTCTGTCAAATTAGATCCCTTCTTTACTGAGCCCCACTTTGGAAACATTTCCAAAGGATAGCGTGTTCACCCGTTACTTGTTTGGTTTTCACATTGATAGACAATGTACTGAGCAAAGTGGCAGCAGGATTTCTTCCTTACAGATCCAGGGCAATCGCCTCAGGGCTGCTTCTCCTTCCCAAAGTGGGTGAAGGAAGAGACTCATGCAAGCAGCAGAATGGCTGTTTGTTCAGAGGCAAAGAGAGTGGTTTTTTTGCTCTACTAGTAAAAAAGTGGAGTAACTCTAAGTCTAAATGGGTTTCTAAGAGCTTGAGAGCCCAAAGCAGTGTCTTCACACAGCCAGGGAGCCCTAGGCTGGAGATCTGCTGGCAGGACCAGCCTTGGCCTTGTTCTGGGATTTGTTACTCAGGTTGATGCTGAGTAACATGGCAGGATGATCTGTGACTTTACACTTCTGTAGATGCTACCCTTAAGGTCTCATTTAAAGCTGCAAAGTAGACAGAACACCTATAAGGGCATTTTGGCTTCCTTTAGGTTCTGGTGAAGATCCTTGTGCAGCTGTTGTCTTCAAGAGGTACTTGCCACCCATAGCAGTTAGCAGAACGGAATTCGACCCTGAGCCATGAAACTTGGAGTGTGTTTCTTTAGCTCCAGATGTGAGCAGGAGCGAGTTTGCATCATGGTGACTGAACCCGTGGAGATGCAGGTGCAGAAGGGGGACTGCTTTGGAAGGCTAGTCCCCACTGCATGGGCAGCACCCAGCAGCTGGCCTGCACCCACATCCAACCCTGCGCAAGGGCTTCTTGAGTGCAAGTCAAAGTCTTCAGGAAGTCTGTATAATTTATATTAGTTATAGGCTTACCATAAAGTCAGTATCTTCACAGGTGGGTTTGCAGTGATAGAGTTGACCTGGTGTAGCCTTGTGTGTGTGGACATCCCTGAATGCTCTCTTCCAGTACAGGAATAAAGGGATTACGTGAGAAGACAGCAACAATTTTAGGAGAAGGGTAAAAAGAATGATGATGTTTTGATCAGAAACCTGGAAATCAGGAGCTGAAGTGTGAGATTTCTTTTGCTTGGGTTCATTGCAGCACAACAGTCCCCAATGAGGGTCTCCAGTCCCTGCCACGTGCCATCCAGCATGTTCCGATAGCAAAGGTCTTTATTGTTCTTCTGCTTTTGTGTTACCCAAGAGGATTTAATCAGGTTTGGCAGTGTTTAATAGGTTATTTGAATACGTTATCTAAACATGTGCTATCACTGCCTGGCTCTCTTGGTCCTTGGCACACGCTGAATGGGCTCGTGGGCAGTGCAGAGCGGTGGCAGGTCTCCTGTTTGCACCAGCCAGGAGAAGCTGACAGCTTTGGAGCTCACCATCAAGTCTCAGACTGACCCTTGGGGCATGGCCTTACCATGCCAGTTTGCTGATTGATGGCACACATGCCTAGGGACATGGAACCCCCTATTGCTGTCGCCAGGTGAAATATGGGTTTAGGTTGTGATGCAGAAGCCAGAGGAGAGCAGGAGGTTGTGGGCAGCTGTGAAATGTGCTTAGAGAAAAGAGAGGGGCAGGATTTGGGGAATTATTGTGTTTTACTTTACTTTGCAGTCTGTAAATCTCCCGAAACCTAAGATTTGCCACCTGTTGAACAGAGGCAGTCTGTTGAACAGAGCCTCCTCACAGAGCTGTGTGTAAACCAAATTTTGCATGATTGTGTTTGTTATTTTGGGATTCCAGACCCAGGATCTCATCACTGATGCAAACCATGATCAAGAAACCTGGGTAGAAACCACACAGGCTTCCCTTCCTTGAGGGCTGCTGAGTCTTTTTCTGCGGGGGCTGTCATAGTCTTCCCAGTAACTCCCCACCACCGACAGAAGCCTCACTGGCAAGGAAGTGCTGCAGATTATTTACACACTCCTTCTCTGACCAAACCAGCTCCTGCTCCCTTTGATCAGCCACGTTTGAAGTTGGCAGCGGGTGGGATTGGGCCATGAGGTTGGCAGGCTGCAAAGCTCCCCTGGTGATGTCCCAGCAGTGGGGAACGCCGAGCTGAAAGCAGGGTCCCTGGAGAGCCGGCGTTGTGCTGCTGGGATGGGATGGGCTGGGAGAGGGATGTCGGAGCAGGCAGGGCTCTGCTGACCGTTACATGGTGATGGGATGGGGCTGGCTGGAGCAGAGTTGCTTCTGGTCTTGCAGTAGCAAGAGGCTCCAGCAACATGAGAAGCTCATCTCAGGGTGACCAGGCACAAGGGCTCTGCCTCTCCCATGCCCCAGGAAATGGGCCTTGGCCAGCGCTGCAGAAAGCAAGGTGAAAGGTGATCTGAAAACATTCCTGGTCTCAGCAGCACGTTGCAAGCAGCAGTAGGCTGCTTTCAAGTAAATTTTTTAAAGCATATCTTTAAATGAATTAATAATCGGCTGCAGCGACCGTCTTGTTACCATGGCGAAGCAGTGGCCTCATAGCTTCTGTGTCCAAGAGACAAAAGCGAGGGTGAACGCTGGCCTTTCTCTGCTGCTGGACAAGTCACGGAAGGCTTGGTTGTAGGAAGTATCTTGTGCTTTGCTGGAGTACACTCCGTTCTCTGGCTATATCAGGAGCTCAGGGCATTAATCTCCCTGCGTGACAGAAGCCTTTTAGCTTCTGCATTTGTCATAGGTGACAGTATTCACCCACCGATCTCTGTGTCTCTGCAGGGAGGTGGCCGTGCTTGGTGGCAATATGCTTGGTGCACAAAGGGAGGAGAGAGAACCTGGGTGCTTAAAGCCAGCTGTGCTCAGAGTCAGCATGTAGAGGTTGTCCCTTGGCAGCCAGCTGTGGCCTGGGCACTCCTGCTGGGCAGTGGCTTCAGGATCCAGGGTGGGGGAAGAAGCAGAGTCGTGTGGAAGAGGCTAGGAGGATGCTGTTGGGCATATGGGTTAGACTTTTAGCAAAAAAAAAAAAAAAGGGAAAAGGAGGCACCAGCTGTAACTAAACATGGTGGGTGCATCCTGGTGTAAGTGTCAGGACTGAAGGTGGTGGAACAGCTTGGACCTGAGCAGAGGTTGGGCAGAGAGAGCCATGGCAGCTGGGCTTTTTAAGAAGAGCAGTCCAGGGGCTGGGCAGTTCGTATGGGCTTTAAATGTCTGAGGTGCAGATCTCTGGGTCTCCACTGCGATCTCAAAAGCACCCCTTAGACATCCTGTGCCTCAGTTTCCCCACTGTGCTGCACCATGCCTGTGGGAGTCTTGTGCTGGCACATTTAAGGGACATGAGCTCTTCAATGCTTGTGCCCAGCACACTTCTGGAACAAGGCTCCAGCTCCATGTGGGCACTGTTCAGGGGATGCTTGTGAAGAGCCCCATGGCCGTTACTAACCAGTGGATTCCTCAGGTCCTGAGCAATGAGGAGCCCTCTTGTAAAGCCCATCCTGTATCTGGACGTAATTCTGGCATATTGTGACAAGTATTTAATTTCTCCTTCTTCCCTGGTGGGTTAGATGTATGGTTAGGATCAAGTAGCACTGATGGCCAGCCAAGTGTTACACTGGAGAAATATTTTAGCCGGAACATAAGAATTTATTTGACCTTTTGGCTCATCCTGCTTAAAGAGCAAGCCTGGAGCTGGGCCCCAGTGCCTCTGTTGGCTGCAGCCAGAGGCGTCGGTGGGACTCTGGGCTTTTTCTCTGGAGGAGAGGAGTTTGGTTTTCCTGGCAGCAAGCAGGATTGATTCATTAAAGCAATATCTCACCATGGCAGAGCCGCTGCCATAAACTGGGATTGGGTTCAAACACACTTGAGAGCACTGGGAAAGATGCTGCATGTCGGTGAAGGCTCTGCTTTCTTGGGAGAGACTTTCTGTCCACTCTTTTGCCTGGTGTTTTGTCCTCTAGCTTGTCCTGGATCCTTGTGTGGGAGGCAGAGCAAACAGAGCGAGTCCCGTCCCTGCCTTGAGCATAAGGTAGTCTAGCAAATGCTCGGAGGAAGGTGGTTAATTAGTCGTATTTCAGCACATTTCATTTGATCGTGGCATGGAATTGTGGATCTGTCGCCAAGTTTGGGCTTCAAATGAATAAATAAATGATAAACGATCATTTGGCAGCGATGAACCTGCTGCACTCCCTTTGCATGTTTATGTGGTTTCCCTTCTCCCATCTGTTGCCTTCCCCCAGCTCTTCCTTGTGGGCTGGCTCTGCAGCCCCCCTCGCCTGGCTGACGGCAAGTCCCCAGCCTTGCTGAATGGCATCACAGAATCATTTAGGTTGGAAAAGGCCTGTAGGATCAATGGAATGTGCTCGCTTCAACCGGAGATGTGAAAGCTGCCGCTTTGGTCAAGAAAATGAGAGCTGAAGAACAGCCTCTAAATAGGATGAGAGGAACTGGCCTCAAGTTGTGCTGAGGGAGGTTCAGATTGGATATTAGGAAAAATTTCTTTGCTGCAAGAGTGGTCAAACACTGGACCAGGCTTCCCAGGGAAGTGGTGGAGTCACCATCCTTGGAGGTGTTCAAAAAACATGTAGATGTGGCAGTTCAGGACATGGTCATGGTAGCGTTGGGTTGATGGGTGGACTTGATCTTAGAGGTCTTTTCCAACCTTACTTATTCTATGATAAATATGAAAACATAGGTTTTGCTCTGGTAATCCCAGGAGGGCAGGCTGGGGCTGCGCCAGGCACTTTCCCTGTGCGCTGGGTAAGAAGTAATGAGTTCAAGTGTCCTTGTTTCCTCCAAAGCCACCTACAGAGATGCAGTGCAGGAGAATAGGGGAAGAAAATGGCTAAAAGCAAAAGGAGAGGAATGGAAAGACAAAATGATGAACAAAGAAGTGGCGTTGCTGGGGTGGAATGACAGGTATTGGAATAATGGAACCATAAAGTCATAGAATGATCTAGGTTGGGAAAGACCTTTAAGATCATCGTGTCCAACCATGAACTGAACTCTACCAAGACCACTGCTAAACCATGTCCCTCAGCACCACATCTACATGACTTTTAAGCACGTCCAGGGGTGGTGATTCAACCACTGCCCTGGGCAGCCTGGTCCAGTGCCTGACAACACTTTCAGGTATTGCAGAAGGCATTAAAAATCCGTAGTGAGAGATCAGGCTGCACAGTTTTCCCTGCCTTTCTGCTCTTCTTTTCCCTCCTTACTTTCTCTTCAGATTGATTTGTCTGTCACGCGCTGGTTTTGCCTTTAGCAGGGGTGGTTTGTGGCGAGGTTAGTTAGTGCCTGTTCCTATCGGGTGAGTCACTGATCAACTGACATAGATATTTCTGAAGATGTTTGCTATTTGGAGAAATCCTCATCATGCGTTTGATCTGGAGCATGTTCCTTGAGGAAGAACTTGTGCAGATATGACCCTTATAAAAAATGTCTCAGAAGGTATTTAGTTGCTTTACATGTAGCTACAGGTGGAGTAGATGCCCCATCCCTGGCACCATTGCACGTGAGGTTGGTCGGGGCTCTGAGCAACCTGCTCTAGTTGCAGATGTCCCTGCTCCCTGCAGGGGGGTTGGACTAGATGGCCTCTAAATGTCCCTTCCAACCCAAACCACTCTGTGAGTCTATGATTCTATGATAATATGATTCTATGGCTCAATGAAGCAGTTGGTCCTTGGGCAGTTGGTCTTTGGGATCACGGTCCTTGAGTTACACGTGCTAGTGTGATTCAGCCCCTTGGAGGGAGGAGGGGGGGAAGGTGAAGGGCAGAATTTCCCAGGGGTTGCATCCTGGATGGGTGCTGGCACTGCAGAAATACCCTGGGGCTGAATCTGCTGAAGGTCAACCGAGCAGTCAAGAGCATTCCAGGAAGAAAGTAGTAAAATGCACTATTTTGAGTATTTTGAGGGGGGCTGATGGAGGCAGCCACATTGCTGCCGGGCTCTGCCTGCTTTTGTGCCCCTTTTGTAGGGGAGCAGGGATTCTTACAAAGGTTTTACCCCTCTCTGGGTCAGCCATGTCCACCACTCCTTGTCTGCATGAACCAGAGCTGCTGGAGTCGGCACTAGTCCTGCTGTGGCATTTCTTCCTGTGCAAAGCTCTGCTTCTAGCCGTGTCACTTCAAGAAATACCCTGCTTTTGCCAAGGCACTTATTTGTGCAGATTAACCTGACAAAGGAGGTGATTTTATAGCATATTAGAGTCAATTCTGTTTTAAAGTGACACCCAGTAGTAGTGACTGAGTATTTTTCATTGGAAACCTGAGAAGAAAAGCACTGTAGATCAAGGCACTTTTTATACATGAAGTGTACCAGATTTCATCTATTGTAGCAGTAATTTTCTACACATAACCCAAAGCCCTGAGTTTGCAGACACTCATGTACAAGTTTAACTTCAAATGTATGACTAGAAACCCTGTATGATTAGAAACCCTGTTGTGAGCAGAAATCAGCAGCTAATACCCCCAAACAGCCCTTCTGCACATTTCAACATTCCCAGTCCCTGTCTCAGGTATTCATGTGCTGAGGGGGAGAGACTGGAAATAAAACAGCATCTCTAAGAAATCTGCAATTTATTTTTTTAAGCAGTGAGGAGCGGCTTAGTTACACTGTCTCTACTTCATGGAACAAGAAACCAAACACTGTAAGTGGAAAGGCAAACAATAGCTTTGCTCATGAGAACTTTCAAAATAACACCTTTGAAAGCAAAAAAATGTTGCCTTTTAATCCACCAGCATCCGCAAGCATTGCGAAGCCCTCAGCTTCTGAATCCAGGAAATCCCAAGTTTTTCCACTTGATGGGAAAAAAACCATCCAGAGCCTTTAAAACGTGACCTTGCATAATGGAATGGGCTGGTAAATTCTTTAGATACAAATACTTTTTATATGTGTTTGTGTTATGAAGATGCTTGGTAACTGGTTCTCATTACAGATAAGCTGCAGGTGGTGGTGACACTGGGTGTGCCCCTGCCATGGCAGGGGGGTTGGAACTAGGTGATCTCTGAGGTCCCTTCCAACCCAAAGCATTCCAGGATTCTATGACTCTACAGTGATTTCTTTGCAGCTCTCAGCACAGGGAAAATTTGAGGGTAAAGGTGTCTGTGGGTGTAGGGGCACACTACAAAGCTGTCTGAGGGAATGGCATCCTCCAGAATGCTGAAAGAATCTCTGAGTTAAGGACTTGGTACATAAGAAGCTATATGAGTACAAGCAGACAGTACAATCCTTCACTGCCAGCATCTCATCATAGAGCTAGAAGACTTTGTGGTAGGACTGATCCATCATAGAACTAGAAGACTTTGTGGTAGGGCTGACCATACCAGAGCTCAATGCTTGCACCAGGAGTGGGGGACACATGGGGCAGCATTCACCTCGCTTGGTAGGATCCCGAAAGCATTCAATGACTCTGTAAGGATTGTGGGAACACCCAGGGGAACTCCCTTTGCATGGCACTCACGTGCAGGTGGTTCTCATGATTAGAAAAAGACCCAGTCATGTTTTGCCTTGTTCTGAGTGCTCGCAGCTCTCCTCACGTGTCATCTTGCAGACAGGGAGGAAAGCTCTCACGGAGCTATTAGTGCGCTCCATCGATAGCAATCGCATTGAGCAAGTGGCTTCATAATCGCCATCGCAAGCCATCACTAAAAATTCTTTAAGTAGGCCTCCGTACAATATACTGTCAATTAAGGGGCTATTCCTCTGCATGCCAGCATGTCAAATAGCCATTGTCTGAGTTCAATAACCCTCTCTAATTAAGTATTTACTAGATTCCACTATTAAGCTACTATTAAGCATCTTTAAAAGCTTTATTTATTATGTATTAATCAATAGTCCTTTCAGACTATTGGATGAATAAATGAAGTTATTACAGGTACTTTTGTTTCGATACTTTTAATACTGCTGAAAAATAGGAAATTTACTCCAAGAAATACAGGTAATATTAGAAGTCCGGTAAATCCAAGTAGGAAACACAGGCTGAGCACTAAATGTGTGCATCAACACCCACCATTAATGCAGGGATGCCAGCTCATTCCTCTTTCCCCATCCTCCCTTTCTCATGGTGACAGAGAAGAGGGACAACTCTCCCTCCTGAGACTCAGATTGTGGTTGGGATTCCACTCCTTCCATCAGTTCCCACTCTCTTCCCCAATTTCTCTTTCAGCCCGGTACAGATTCAGGTGAATAAAAATCTCATCTACATGAACATCACTTTGTTTGCCATTAATTTGATAAAGATTTCCCCACCATGGCAATATGTGAGCATGTTTACCTAAGGAAACAGCCGTGAATCCGGCAGCCTAATCGGAATCCACAAAGGAACTCTGAAGTGCTTACAATCCTCTGCTCCCTTTTGGATTTCTCCCAATACCTTCACTTAATGATCACAAACTCGGAAACGCTCGCATTGAACCAAATGTCTTAGACTAATTATGTGTTAGTATCTGATAACATTTTGCCACAAAAATGTTTGTTTGAATGTATCTTATCAAAGTAATGTTTGTGCCCAGGATTAGCCACTGCTTGGCTAAAGATTTATGTAATCAGCTTATTTTAAGATTAATTCACGAAAAAAAAATACAAATACCTATTACCACTTAATTTGTATAATAGATATTTACTATATTTTAACAGTGCAATTAAAAATTAATATGGACTGGAAAACCATAAGGTCATGTAAACACTCCACTATTTATTTGGTAGTTCACTTATCTTTTATCCCAAGATGTGATTATGCAGCCCAGACCTTTCAGGTTTGCAGAATAGAGAAAGGTCACCAGTGAAATGAGATGAATATTCTCAACTCACTCCCCAGCAGACATGTACACAGCCACGCACTGTCTCCACTCATTCATCACTCTCCGGCTTGAGAGGTGGCAGAGGTTTCGGAGCATGGAAGTGGATTGATGGAGCCCAAGAGGTGAGTCGTCCCTCGGGTGGGAAGCGAAAGCTACTGAAAGAGCAGTCGGATAAAACTGTCTCTTGCCCCAGTCCTTTCTTTAAGTTCAGGCTCCACTTTGTGAGCAGACAGCACTTTTTATGTCTTTGATCGTCAGGGTTTGGCCTTGGCTACGAGGTTAAAGTGTCGGCGGCTTCAAAGTCTTGCTGTATTAGTATTTTTAATGCACATTTGAGCTTTCTGAAAGTTTCTGTGCTGTTTATATCCTTAATTAGGCCTTCTTTGTCTCGCCTGTTTTTCCTCTGTCCGCCTGTGTCCAGGCTTGCAGCACGCCTCAGAAGCCTGATGCATTATTGTGGACATCATAAAAATCTTGCCATAAGCTGCCTTCCCAGTGTCCTTCTTCAAAGGGTTATCACGAAGGTGATGGGAACTCCCCAGGGGATCACCCTGCAAAGGGCAGGAAGAAGGGAAGAGCTGAAAATTCTCCTTTCCAGTTTGGTCTGGTTCCAACTCCTACTAAAGTCCATGGTAAAACTACCACCAGGATGCTACCAGCACTCATCAAAAAAATAGCTGTACCCCGAAGGTTTGTAAAGCTAGACTTAAAATCTCCTAGGAATAACCATGTTAGACAGATTTTTGGCAGCTTTAGCATGCCTGAGGACTAAAAATAACAAAAGACTAATTTTTCTGTCCCTATTTTGGCACTCTAGTTTCAGTCTGAAGTTAAATCTAGAAGGGTACAGGTCTGCAAAGTTATACACAATCTGTAAATGAGGTCTTGGGTTTTGCTGATCTGCAAACAAATCTGTGTTTCAAGATTAATTTTCACCCAAACAAAAATATTTCCTCCGTGGAAAGCTCCCAAAAATAAAATTCAAAATGATTTAAACCCGGGGTTACTCACCTGAACTCAAGGATTTAAATCTAGAAGGAAAACCTAAGGAATTCTCTCCTGCTGGTTTTATTAGCCTTTCAGAAGGAGGTCCTAGGTGCTCTATAGACATAGTCCATATCATCATTTAATAAGTCTGGCTTGGCTAGCAAAGCATGGACGTGTCACAGCTAAAAGTCCAGTAAAAGACACATCCATATGTTCAAGGTACATCTCGAAGGAAGGATTCCCAAAGTGGGGTTTTTTTCAGGGACACCATGGTTGGCACTAAAGAGCTGCTTGCTACTGTTACAGCCCTGATAGCTGAATGTGCCACTAATAACACTGCCAATGAAAATACTTGGCCATTAAAAAGAATTAGAAGGCTCTTGCTTCACAATTGCCTTATGAATTATCAAGCAATTATCAATTGCTTATCAATTGGTGGCACGTCAAGCCAGTTAAACACTCTTGCTGTGCCGATTCCACTTTTCCAGCCACTGGGTAAGAAGCAAATTCTCGTTCCATAGTAACTTCCAAGTTTTCAAAATATTTATTTCCATAAATATTTTGGGAGACCTTAGACTTTGGTTTTTCTTTTTATCTTCACTGGTCTGAAGCTGGCATCACCCATAAGGTCTGTGTTGTTGGTGGTTCTTGGTGCATGGTTGCACAGCAGTGAACTGCTCCGGTTCTACCAGACTTGACAGAAATAAAACCCCACGGATGCTACCCACACAACGGCAAGAAAAACCACATCCTCGACACTGCATATGGTAAAATATCATCATAGTTATTCTGGAAAGCTTTGACAGACTATCTGGCAACTTTGAACTGTCTATATAAATCATTAGATTGCAAAACATTTCTGAGGGAAAAACAAATTAAAAGGTCAAGTCTTTAACACACAAACATGCAAAAACCTCCACAATATTAATTATTTTCAGTGTAATGTAATACTAACCACTGCATATAGTTCTGTCACAGAAGAGGAAGAATTTAATTGTGTCAGTGTGATTGTCCTGGGAATTGGGGAGCCTGCCGTAGGTAGGGAGCTTGATTTCAGCCCACGAACGTATTAACAGCTTGTATTGAAAAGGTATTTCCATTCCTTGCGCCTGTGCCACTGAAAAGCAGAGGCGTCTACCCTCTGCAAGCGCCTAAACAAAGAGGTATTATCTTTTCTTGAGCAAAAGAAAGAAAAAAATAAGATTAAAAAAAAATATTAACTGCCTACCATACGTTAAGTAAGAAATGTGGAAATACTGATTGATGGCAAAACTCTAATATTTCCTACCTAATGATAGCGTGGGTGATTGCAGACGAATTCGGCATCCCCACCATGCTCCTCAGAGATGAGCTTCGGGACCTCTTTGGACCTAAGGACACAGGAGGCTCAATTTTATGACCAGTTCCATGGTCAGCATGCACTTGTGAGATGTTCTTGCACTCAGCTGGGATTTATTTTTGTTCCCCTTCTCCTGCAGTGAAGAAAAGCAGTCCCAAAGCGTGGCAGCTTTCTGCTCACTTCAGGATTGTCTTCGGTTTAGTTTTTTAT
>JAVSBS010003743.1:66557-109932 GCA_033124195.1 Coracias cyanogaster | reverse complement strand
GCTCTGAGCAACCTGCTCTAGTTGCAGATGTCCCTGCTCCCTGCAGGGGGGTTGGACTAGATGAGCTTGAAAGGTCCTTTCCCACCCAAACCTTTATTCATATTCTATGAATATTATTACCTCTACGAAATGCTATGTCATCCATCACCCACATTACACGTTGGTTTTGCTGGTTTATTGGGTGACTTCCACTTTCGCAGAGACATTTTGAGGTAGCACCAAGTACATGCGTGGCTGAAAAAATGCACATTTAAAGTAGTTCTCTCTGTGAATCCTACTGCAAGCAAAATTACACCTGCAAATATGATTGGGAATAGGGACTAAAAAGCCCCACAGATAAGCAAAACGTGCCAATATCAGTTAGAATCGGTGCATTTTTTTGTCAACAGTGTTTCTCTGTGGTGGGGCAGGTAGGTGAGCTCTGTGTTCCTGTTATTCCTGCAAGAGGAAGAGGAGAAGAATGTCTCTGGGTCTTTCCTTTTTGCTTCTCTTTCCCCCTCCTTTCACCTGACATCAGATTCTCAGATTGCTGCATTCTTCACTCACAAGAGAAGAATTTGCATTTTTCTCAGCACTTGGCTCCAGTGAATGGCCATGTGGCATTTTACTTTTCAGCAGTTCCTTGAAGAGCTCCCTGGTGGCTGATGAATGCAGAAACTTTGTCACAAACTAAAGCACCCTTCCCTCCCTTTAATCTAGCCTGCTGCTTACTCAGGGAGCCTCAGATGGGTTTTGATGACAGAAGCCCAAAGTGCTGAGTAAGCAGATGAGCAATTGCAATCGCTCTGAAGATGCCTCATTTTCTTGCAGACTTCTTGTCGTCTCCTGCTCGGTGTGGATGCCCAGATTCTGGGCAGGGTGCCACGCTCTGCCTTAATTGCAGCACGGATTAACGGGAGCTGCAGTTCCCTCGTGTTGCTGGGTGTCTCGGTTCAGATGTCAACGCGACACTGATGCTCGGCACATGGGAAGTCAGAGCTGAGGTGGGGAGGGAGGAGGCTGGTGTAGAAAGCCTGCACAGAGGGAGGTCACCAAAACACGTATTTTGGCCCTGCAGCAGGGTCAGCCTGAAGCTGGGGAACTGGGTGAATCTTCTCACCAAATCTGGTGACAAAGCATGGTGTGGTCAGTGGGACAATCAGTTTGGTTCATCAGTTCTTTTGCTGGTGTTTCAACATAACGTGACTAATCGACACATCAGTGTTGGACAGCCCTGTGGACATCTGTGGGGAATCTCCCCTGCTCCCTGCCATGCAGTTTCTGAATGGTATTTTTTCTGAGGTGAATTAATACTTTTCTCTCTCCATTTTGTTTCCAGACAAATGATGCCGCAGGAAATACCTGGAACTGGCTTTACTTCATCCCTCTCATCATCATTGGCTCTTTCTTCATGCTCAACTTGGTGCTGGGCGTCTTATCAGGGTAAGACACTAATGACTTGTCTCCACTTGGATATGAAAAGGGGAAGATGTGTTGGTTTTAGGACTGTGGGACGATGTAGCTGAAAAAGAGATGTGGTGAGACATCGCAGTGGACATTCCCCCCCTTCACATGCTTCCTGCCCTGTTCTTTCCTTGCAGTGGGGACTGCTATAAGACAACAGACCCATAGAATGGGGGATAGACTGGTGAAAAATCATTAATTGAGATAATTCTGAATGCAGACCTATGAGTTAAGTGAGTCCCTGTAATTATACTGGCTTGGCCCCATGCAGCCAACACTTCTACGTCATCTCGAAAACCCATCGGGAACCCACTGCTGCTAGTGGAAATACTTCAGTACAGAAGCTGGATGTCAAAGTGTTCATAATGCATTTGGTGTAACTGTGCAGCATGGAGAAAAGGGAAGCTTGAGAAAAGGCAATTAAAAGATCTCAGGTTTTTGGTTTGGGGGTTTTTTGGTGTCATTTTTTGCTCAAGGATATGGTGTAGAAGTGGTCTGATAGATATAGATAATGGTTGGGCTTAATGACCTTAAAGGTCCTTTCCAACCACAGCGATTCTGTGATTCTGTTTTCTTTTTTTTAATGTCTGTTTAAGCTACTGTCTGGATTTTTGGGGACACACTTGTCTCTTGATGTTCAAACCTCGGGGGTCAGCCAAGGATTTGGTGTTTGTTGCACATGAGTTTTGGGTTTGGGCCATTGCAGAGCCCAAGCTGCCAAGTTTGAAGCCTACCTGGAATGTCCCCAGTGTCTGGAAATTTGATCTGGAATTAACAACCTGACTCATCTGAATGGGTTGTAAGCTCTTAGACTTTGGCACCTCATTTTACACACGGTTTCTTCGTAGCCCATCCAGATAATCTAGATGATACAGATCTATAAAGATCTAGATTTATTTCTGGTTTTTGGTAGCATGGCAAGAGAGACAAGAGTTAATGCTGCCAAGTGGTAAAAGCCCTTTAGTGCTGCACCTTTGCTCTTTCTCTTTAAGTTACTAGAGAAAGAAAAATGTTTTCCAAAGAACAGATTCATGCTCAATTTATTTTTTTTTTTATTATTATATTATTATTTATTACTATTTTACTAAGGATTCCTGTCCTCAAGTACACGCTGAGGGCAGGAGCAGGGAGGCAGCAGTGCAGTTTGGTTTCACAACTAGGAGATGTGCTGCTACAAGAGATGGGTGTGGGGAGGGTGATGTCGGGTGCTCTGCTGTTCCTTCAGTTGAGGAATAATGGTCATGATCAATAACCGATTAAAACCATTCATTGGACATCCTGCTGTGTCAAGAGGCTTTGTAAAGTAGAGCTTTGTGACCATACTTGTCTGCTGTATGATTTAAAGCGAGCACCAGAGCCAGAGCTAAGTGTGGTTCATTGAGTAGTTCATCATCCTCGTTCCTCAGTGGGGTCAGCCCACGTGGGCTGAAAGGATACTGGTGATTTAAAACAAAACTCAGAAGCCTGCAGACTCCTGTTCCTTTGTGCTGGATTCAGATGTGTTTGGTGACCAAAAGATGGAGACTTCTGTCTGGCTCTCCTGAAAACCTCTCGTTGCTTGGGGCAAAATATGAATATTGTATAAATGTGTAACTTCTCTTAAAACTGCAGCTCTGCGCATCAGATTTCTTTTTTGTTAGTGGTAAGGATGATAATATCTTCACAGAAGGAAGCTTTTAAATTCTCTTTTGCATAGTGGTTTGATGTCCTTGGCTGGAATAACTCCTGGGCAGAGGCTGAAGAGAATAAACGTCATGGCACAGGTGTTGACCACCCTGCTCAGCAGGCTGCTGGTGGGCTTGCAGTGAAGGAAAGTGGGTATATCTGAAGAGGCTGGTGATGAGAAAGCACCAGAAGGATGGAAAGACCCTCTGAAGGCAGAGACTGTTGCCATTATATTCTCTAGCCAAAACCCCCAGACAGTACTGTAGGAAAAAAAAAAAAGACATTTCTGCTGGAGGTTATTCTTTGCACGGGTGTCTGCATGGAGAGGGCCATTGGTAAACGCATGCTGACCTCCGCAGGGTACAGTTTCACTCAAGGACTTTATGCCAGCTGTATTCCAGTGTCAGCCAGTGGCTCTTGGCAATACCCCACGTTCCTGTTTCAATACAAGAAAGTTGATTTAGGGTTAGGATTTCTTTAAATAGCCCATGAACAGACTTAACCCAGCAATTACTCGCCTGCTTCTTATTTCCCTGACCTTAACCTTTACTATTACTCTTGTTGTATCCCAGGGGTGATGCACTGCTCTGCTCTCCTTCTCCACACCTCACGGAGAGGGACCAGTGGGGCAGAGAGAGGGGTTGGAATGACCCCAGAAAACAACAGCAAAGCTGAGGTTACATCACTGGTTTCCTAGGCTTGTGTGCAATCTTCACTGCTGTCCTCTGTCACAAAAAACCCCTGTTGGTCAGGTTGTATTTTATTTTCCAATGCTTTGCCATATACAAGATGAACATTAAGGAGTTAAGCTTCAACATGCCACGATCTGTCCCTTGGAAGGCCACAGAAAAAACCTTTTACCTGAGTATTTTTCATTGCTGTTAGTTTTGAGCTAATTCCTCTCACGTATTTGTGTTCCTCAGTGGGCAATAAGGAAGCTACAAATTTCTGGAGTAGGTATGCAGAGGCTCTCACAGATTGTGGCCATATAAATAAGCTGAAATGACAACAAGATATTGATCTTCCTACTGACACTGAATTATACAGAGTTTTGCCATAACTCTTAATGGAATTTTCAGCCTTTCTGTAGTTATTTGTGAACTCATGCCAGCACTGGGCAGATACTAAATATGACCGGGCTTAGCTCCTGCGTTTATCTGTCTGAGCAGTGTAGATAGATTGACCTGGTTAGGATCTCAAGTCTTCCGCTGGCAAAATGTGGAAGCGTTTGCATTGTAAATGCCACAGAAGAAACGATACCTGCTTTAAAATAAAAAGCAAACAACCTTTCCCCTTTTCTGATTCTTCTGGAATTATAATAAAAGCAAAGGCAGGGAAGCGACAGGGAGATGTGGAAATCTCTAAGTGTTGGTAAAAACTTGGCATAAAAATAACCCACAATCTTGGGCCACAGTTGATATGCAACAAAATATGAGTACCTGGCTAAAGATGTCATTAAAATCATGTTGACTCTGTAATTCGGATTAAAGGAGACTCTGCCTGCTGATCAAAGCTCTGCCAGTGCTCAGTGATCGGTTAATATTTAAATACCCTCTGAAAAAGGTGCTCTCTGCCTCTCTTTCTTTCCCCTCCCTGATGCAAGCGCTGGGGTCAGACTGCCAGCAGAGCTCGGCTCTGCTCGTGCCACCCAATATCCCGCTTTCCCCAGTGAGCCTAGGATGTGGGGTGTGGGGTTGTTGCAAACCCCTGATTTCTGATGGTGCAATGGGGATGCTGGGCTCTCCAATGTCTTTACAAACGATGCGTGCTGCAGCGGGTGCTGGGCTGGACCCCTCACCCCAGTGCTAAAGGTGGGTCTGTGCCTGGGGGGGTGTTTGGTAGCAGCTCCCTCCTGCCAGGTTGCACATCACCAGCAGAGATGGACTGTGCTGTTCTCTAGCTGTGAATACAGGATTTAGGGTTTTCTGGGAGTGTTGCATTGGTCGTAGGTACACAAGTGAACTGTGATTGAAGGAGCTCTTAAAATCCAGGAACTGCCTTTGGTTGTTTACAGAAGATTCGGGGCACTCCGGCTTGAACAGAGCATCCCGTTTGCTGGGGAGCAGCGGTAACGTGGGTTTGTTTCCCTCCCTGGGGATTTTACTCGTCACTATGTATTCCTCCTGCTTTCTGTTTTCACTCTCTGGTGCTTCGTTCCCTCCGTGAGCTGCTAAAACTCAACAGCCCTGCAGAAACCAATAGAGCAGAAAAACCCAGGCTATTTTCTCTGGAGGAGCTTCTGTTGAGTGCCGTAGCTGATGGAAGGGAAGATCAGGACTGTATAGGGCCGGGAGAGCAGATGCGGGAGGAGAGATTTCTCTTCTCTTTGAAAGCATTAAGATATTCCATAGGGCCATTTGCTTCTGCCTGTGAACTGCAGAGGTCTGCACAGTTGATCAAGATGGACATGGTGTGTTCTACCCATCCACGTTGAGGTGGCTGTCCAAGCCTGATACCTCCCCAGTCACAGACACCACAAAAAAGGGAAAGGAGAAATGTACCAAAAAAAAAAAGACACCTGATTGAAGTTCTGCTGAACCATCCGTCCAAAGGATGAACCAGGTTTTGCTCCTACTAGAGAGCTGCCCTTGATTTTATTCTTCTCTTTTAACCTTGTTTCAGAAAGCTGGAGCACCTGGCTTCCCAGAAATTGAGGTAGCATTTTGTAAGGATTCCAGTGCAGAGTAGAACAGCAGCAACAGGGAAAATGTTTAGAACTTGTATCTATAATATATTTATCTTGAAACACCTTTTTGTGTTGACGGCGGTGGGTGGTTATTCTTACTTATTAGATTATTTGTAGGCTCTTTGTGACTTAGGTAGCAATAAAAGCTTCCATCACAGGGAGTACAATCTTTCCACAGAAAAGGAGATTGGCTGCCTCTGGTGGCACCGTGGAAATGTTCTGGCTCCAAGTCATGCCAAGAAGGGTTGACCCCAGATGCCTTTCAGTTTTCTCTAAACGCAGAGTTGTTTTCTGCTTGGGATGTCATGGGATTTGGATTCAATTCAGAAAATGCCCTGTGACGATCCTGAGAAATTTTTTGTATTGAACTCTGCACATGGTTCTGCGGTTGACAGTGAGAAGGGAAAAAAACCTCCCCCGTTGAATTGAGAAGTCCAACGCTCATTCTTTTTCTGGTTTTGTACAGTTTTCTGGCTAGCAGGCTGCAGCCCTCTGCTATCCTGCTCTGGCAGCCATTGCCACCAAGTGCTGGGCACCCATCTCCATGTACACCTGAGCTTCCTGGTGTTCCCTCCCTTGGCAGTGATTTCCAATGCTGTTTATCTCATCCTGGGGCTGTTCCCCTCCCAGCCCCCAGCCTCCTCTCAGCCCAGCTATCAGCTTTCTTCCGTGGGCTGATGGGATTATGGAGTTTCCTACTGCTTGGATGTTGACTTGGGTATTAATTTTGCCTGGTAATGAGCTGGATGATTCTCCACAATACATTTGTGGCTGTTTTGATGCTTTGGATTACACAATGCAAAGAGGATAAACGTTATCATGGGATGCTGGGAGGAAGATGATTTCACTTCTTTGAAGGCTAAGTGCTTTTTGGCACCGTTTCACGCAGCGGTGGGGAGCGGCGAGGGTGGCGAGACAGCAGGAGCGCTGGCCAGAGAGGGCAATGCACTGTGAAGGATGCGTTTGAATACTTAAAGGCTGCGTCCTCGAGGATGAAAAATGCTGCTTGTCGTGTCCTCAAATATTTATGGTGAAGCTTGAGGTATTTCCAGACCAGTCGGTAAAGAATGATGATCTTCCCTGAGGTTTACTCATCTGGCTGCACTAGCTGAGTGTGGAGAGGCACAACGCTGGCCAGTTTGTGTCCTCCTCATTGAAGTTTTACCATAACGTGGTCCAGACCTGCTCTGCCCTGAGATGTGCAACACCTGCCTCGTGTTCTATGAGACCACCTGGTGTAAGAACCACAGGGAGACATTTTGAATGGATGCAGTGTCTTTGTGGCAGCAGGAGCCTGGCAAGGGAGGTACAGCTACAGCCCGTGCTGGCACCTTGGAGGAGAACAAGGGTCGGGGTAAATGGTGCTTTAATTCTTCACTGCAGCACCCTGCTTTGAGCAGTCTGCAGCGTGGGGTGATGCTCTCCGGGCACAGTCCCATTAAACATTCTTCCTGGGGGTTTCTGTATCTGACTCTTGGGTCATGGAGGCTTTTGTGCTGTGGGAGCAGCGCCCTGGGAGGAAGCACAGCCCCATCCAGACCTTGCTGAACCGGCTGTCTCGGTGACTTGCTCTGCTGCGTTTCATGACATGTTTTCCCATCCTGAGGATTTTTGCCAGACTGAGATCATAAAACTTCAGCCTGCAAGACGTGCAGAGGCTGGAGAAGAATCAGTCTGATTAATTTGTCATAATGGCAAAGCGTTCTTCTGTCCTCCTTCTCCCTCATTACAGAGACAATCATTCATTTCCCTGCAAATTTGTTCCAAGTTCACTGTTACCTGCTGTGATCTGACTTTGGCTGGTGTTAATTATTTGCAGCAGAAGAGCTGCATCATGAAAAGATGTAAGATTCTGCTTTTCTCATTGTTTTTAGTCTTTCCCCAGCCTGTGCTTAAAAAGGAGGGGCAAGACGGGCAAAAAAACCCAATTCTTTCCTCTTGTTCTTCACTCATCACTCTTTTTAACAAAGCCATCCTTGCAAACAAGAAATGTGGGAGAAGTACGTGTGTTCCTTGCAGAAGGGGTCTGGGAGCAATGACTTTCCACGTGAGCCTTGTCTCACCAAGCAAAATGTCCTATTGCCTGTGGATCCTTTGCTCTTTTTGTGGTTAGTATAGAAGAGATGGGCTCCCTTTATTTGCCCTTCTGTTAAGCCACAGTGTCAATTAAAGCCCGTAATATAGGAATTATGTAGGAGACCTACATTTGAATTTCCTGGGGTCTCTGCTTTGACTCTAAGGTGGAGACTTGATGAACAGAGCCAGAGGATCATCCAGCAATTGCAGTAGGCTGATACTATGAGATAAATGGTGCTTTTAAGTTCCTTTTTCTCCCTTTGTTGTTGCCTCCTTCAAGCCCAGGTTGCTCAGTTGTGGCTCTCACAACATTTCAAATTGGATTAGGTGGAATCAAAGTCAAATAGGCACAAGCTGAATGTAGATACAAAGGGAAGGAAGATGCATCGAAGGCTTCACCTCTGTGCTGTTCCTCTTCACTTTCTAGAAACACAAGATGTATCCCATACCTGCCTTGCATTTGAAGCATCTTCCTGCTACATTCAGTGATAAAAGTGACTGTGAAGCCTGGCTCGGAGCTGAGAGATCAATCTCTCAGTGATACTTTCATCCTTTATCAGCTGGTTGAGGAGAGCTGTATTTTCTCCCTCTTTAGAGCCAGGAGGAGGAAGCAGAAGCAGCTCTAGCTGTGCAGGGTTGATTGAGCCAGCCCTTCCTCCTAAACAGTGGATATTAGGATGGGTTAAGCAGCTTAGCCAGCTGGGTCTGCGTGTTTGGGCTCAGGCTGGGAGAGATGGACAAGCCTCCTCAGACCATGCCCAGTATGATCTTGGCCGGCTGTAGCTCCAGGCAAGATAGAAATGTATAACACTGTGTGTCTTTGGGAATTCATGTGTCTGATGGGACAACCTGGGGTGGGTGATGAGCCATAGACCTATTATCTTCAGCACTAAGAAATCACAGTTCTCTGGGCTTTCCCTGTTCAATAACAGGGTTCAAAACTCTGACTTCTCATCAAACCACCTTCATGGGCAGGAAAACAGTATCTTACAGGTACCAAATGTCACCAGCATAAATAAATTCTTACTGATGGTTTTCCAGGTGAACCAGTTGCTTTGTTTCATCTCATTGCAGCACTTTCCAGTGTGATCTCTCTGTGCCCCTGTGACGTGCTTGCTTTCACCTCCCTCGGATTTCCTTCTTGTCCAAATGTTTTTTCTTCTTGTTCCAAATGAGCTTTCTAATTGTTACACTTCCCCCTTGTTCAGTGGTGACCTGGGCCTGATTTTTAGAGGTACTTAAAGCCAGTCATTTAGCAACACTCTTCATGCATTTCTACTCACATTTTCCAATCAGTAAGTCAGAGGCATCAAATTAGTTTTGCCTGCAGGTTTCTCTGCACGCAAGGATTTTATCTGTGAAAGAAAAATAACCATACCTTGGCTTATCCTGAAGTCTTCCTGGGGCTTACTGTGGTAAAGATATCTGATGCTATGGTGAAGAAACCAACGTCCTTCTCAATATCCTCTCATTTTGTTCACAGCCTTTTTGGGTACAAGGTGTTGGCTATGGACAGAGCTGAGCCATGTCCTCTTCGGTTTGCGTCTTCCCAGCTACAGACCATGATGCCTTATGTCCAGACAGCTGGAAATTGCACAGCTTATCTATTTACTTCTGGGTTTTCCCCACGTTTTTCTTTCCTGAGCCACATTTGATTCTACGCTCCACCTATGTTTCTCACTTGCCAGCATCCACCCAGCTTAGCGTGCTGAAGGACGTGATGGTCCTGCTCCCTCTCCTCTTCCCCCTCAACCTCCCATGTGCTGCTGTGGCTAATTCAGCCCCTGCTGTGGCTGCCTTTCCTCCTCTCCTGGAAAAGCTCTTTTAAGAAACACCAAAGGTTGGTGCCTTTGAGGTCCTGGCCTGCAGGATGTCATCCCTGCAGGACTGCTGTTCTCCTGCCACTGCCTCCCTGGCAGCCCCTTTCAGGCTCTCAGAGACATGTTGTGGGCTGAGGTGGCTCCTTTAATCTCTAAGAGAGTTCAAACAGTCACTGATGCTGCTGTTGATGATGGTTCTCTAGTGACAGTGCACTCTGCCGAAGCAAAATGCTTCAGGAATCAAGGGAAGATGGTGTCCGCTGTCCCTGCTCAGACGTGAGCTTTGCTGTTGTGCTCCAGATACCCCCTTTCCTATCTCGTGTCCTGCTTGAATCCCTCTGACTGCCCTACATCACCATGGCACCCACAGGAGGGCTGAGGATGCTCAGTCCCTCTTCCTGCATCTGCATCCAGGAACCGAGCATCTGCTTTTCTTTCTTTCCAGCCCCCACTGTCCATCTTGCTCCTGCTTGCTCTCCACAGGCTCTATTTCTTTCTGCTGGGGCTCCTTCCCTGCCTTGGTCTCTCAAAGAATAGGCTTGGAGAAGGTAAAAAAATTGTTTAGCACAACCAAGTCTTTGTGTCCTTAGTTGTACAAACAGTTACAGTCATAAAGGTGTTGGGCTCTTTTTGTTGCACCCAGCAGAGGCTTCCCCTTACAAAAGATTTACTGTTCTGCAGGAAGACAAAAGACAGAGATATGAACCTGCAGAGCAAATTCTTTCCCTGGAGCAAGAATCTGCTTTTCTATAGACATATGGATGCTGATGCGGTTAGTGAATGGAATGTTATGAGCGTGAAGCAGATCAGACCCTGGTGAAGCGAGCTGCGACGGGCTCTGCAGGACTGTATGTATGAGGTAGCAAACTCAACTGCACAAGTATTGCGGGGCTTACAGACTGGCAGGAGCACAAGGAGGATTGGCTTGGCAGGAATCTTCCTGGTACCTTGTTGTAACTGGCTTCACCCAAGCAGTAGGGATTTGGTTGGATTAGGACAAGGTGGAAAACCCCAGCATCACAAACAGGCCTGAGAGAGAAAGGAAAAATTAAAGGCTCTTTCTCTATTTCCTTCTCACAGCTGATTAACCAAAATAAATGGTAGGAAATGGATTTCTATCCTTAAAATGCAGTTGAGTGTTTCCGGTTGCCCGCGGATGCTCCCGGGGTGCTGGCAGGCTTGGAGGTGTGTGCAGCCCCTGTGTGGAGCAGTTACCCGAAGGCATTCTGGAGGATCTCATAAGTGATGTACAGCCCCTGAGCAAGTGGTTGCAGCCTGTCAAGAGCATGAGAGATTCGGTTTTACTGAAAAATGCAAAGAGTGTCGTGTTCATCTTACCTCTCTTATCATCATTCATATGTCTCAGGTGCTACAAGTGCTTGTTCTTATCTCTGCAGTCCCTTTGCAGCCTCTTGTGGAAATTCCTACCTTAGGGTTGCTCTTGCTGAGAGCTTGCTGAGAGTTAGGCAGATAATTGGCACCAAGATTCTTCCGAGGTTCCTTCCTTGCTGATTGTAAAAGGCCTGGACTGGGCCAGGGAGGCATTTTTAATGCTTCGCCTCTCCTTAGCCAGGCATCCCCCGAGGAGCACAACACACTTGAGTCTGTACCACTGCTACTCCTCCAGCACGTGTTGTGATGCTCCTCTGACTCGTGTCAGGCAGCTAGAGGAGCTGCTGTTTTCCATCTTCTACCTCCAGCCTGTGCCTCCCTGCTCCTGAGTGATGTGGGCCACTTACCAGGCTGCTGACAGGTTATCAAATCCCTTCTTGGGCACTGTTCCACATTCAAGCAACAAAGCTTACAAATTAAGCCTCCTGTCTTGGCCAATTTTGTTTCTCCACCTGGAGGATTCATATTGGCTTGTGATTAACTCAGTCAAACATCTGCAGTCCTGGCTGGCTCCTTTGCCAGCAGCTCACCCACTTGAATTATCTGGCTCCTCTCCATTCTTGAGGGCTGCATTTCTCCAGAAGATGCATCTCCCTAGATGTCACATGCCATCCAGGCTCGACTTTACTCATTCCTTTGACGTACTTGAACTGGAGATGAAGCCAATCCTAAAATTGATTGTTTTAGACCTAAAATTCTAAAAGTTCTTTACAGCTGCTTTCCAGGAGTCCCTGGTGGAGTCCTTCTGAGATCTGTGCTACTCTCTGCTCACTCAGAGCAGTGCTTTAGGTTCAGCAGGGGAAAGCTGCTGTCCCCTTTTTAAGATCTGAGATTTCATGAGATCATGTGTAGCTCAGCAGCATTATCCTGAATGAGGAGCTAATTACCGACGTTGTTATTACAAATCACTAATCGTCAGCACTATTAGTGGTAGCAGTGACAGTGATGTTGCATCTTCTCACTCTGCCTCTTCCCTGTGAGTGGGAAGTGTTCCTGTCTGCTTTCTAAGCAGAAAACCTGAATTGCAGAGGTTTAATGCTGTGATTAGTCTTGCAGAAGGCTGGCTGCACTGGCCCTGGGAATACACCATGAAACCCAAGACCAGGAGGTGCATTACATGATGCTCCATCTCAGCTTCCTGCTCTCACATAAGAAAGTTAATCAGAGACTCAGGGGATGAAGATTGTGCTTTGGTTTGTTGTTTTGTTTTTTTTTTTCTTCTTTTTGGTTGCTGTGACAGTGTTTTTAATGTAAGACCAGCATGGATAAAGTACGTGTAAGAATTTCATCAGTTTACAATCTTTTAGCGACCCCGGTGGTTACTCATGAGTTGACCTTGTCTCTTTTGTGGCTGAGGGGGACTCTTGAATTTCCCTGAAGTGGCTATTCCAGTGCATATTTACACCGAGATTTATTTTACTCTTCCGCCCACCAAAGTGATAAGCAACAATCATCCATTTTCCTGGTGACTTTAAGCACTGACCACTCTCGAGAAGAAAAATGTAACACGCTGGATGGCCTGTGGTTTCCATGATGAATGTCCTTCCTTTGATTTCTGTTTGTTCCTGCTGTCTCGCTAGAATCAGTTATTCACCACCATCATGTTGTAGCTAAAATGCATTGATTGTAGTCACCTACCCAGGCAGAACTCGGCTTCCTCCAAAGCCCTGCTCCTGTTGCTCTGCTTGCGTATAGAAGTACCAACAGTTCAGCTTTCCTCCTCTTAATGCTGATCTGGACAGTGCTGGAAGATGAATATTTTGGAGGGCTTTTGGGGCACATGGTCATTGATGAAAGCCAAGGATAAGAATGGATGAACGTTATCTGGTGATAGATGGGTGAGACACTGGAACAGGTGGCCCATGGGGGGTTGCAAATGCTCCATCTCTGGAGGTGTTCAAGGCCAGGTTGGATGGGGCTTTGAGCAACCTGGTCTAGTGGGAGGTGTCCCTGCCATGGCAGGGGGGTTTGGAACTAGATGATATTTGAGGTCCCTTCCAACCCAAACCATTCTATGATTCTATTACTCCTTCCAGAATGGGCCAAAGTGTGGAGGACCAGCTATGAAGAAAGTTCCGGAGGTAAAGCTGGGCAGGAGGCAGCATATTTCCTGCTCAGGTTTCCTTTCTGGTCATTTGAGAGATTTTTGCAGGTCAGTAGCATAAACAGCAATTATGCTGAATAAAAGAGGAAACTTATTTAATGCTACCAAACATTCCAATGAGACTTTCTGTATTTTCAGTTTGAAGTGGCAGGAAAGCTTCAGCTGAAAAATTTTTACATGAAATATGGCATTTTGATATTGTTTTTTCCCTTTTACTTTGAATACGTTCTGAAATTTTGTTGAAAAGCTCTCAAACAGAAATTCTGGGAGTTCTCCAGTTGCTGCGAATGGGGAATATTTCAGTTCCTGAATGGTGATGAATGTAGAGGAAGAGAGACACACATGCTTTTATTAATACATTTCATAAAGACAAATACAGTCTTTTGACAAGTTCCAGCTTCATCAAACCTCTTTCCTATCTCCTGGAGATAAGAGAAAAAGCAAGTGATGCATTTCTCTGCCAGGAAGCCCATACATCAAGACCCTCCAGTCTTCAGCCCAGATGATTTTGCTACAGCTCTGTAGTGCTCAGAAGATGTTCAATGAGTAGAGCCCCAAGGTACTGTCTTCTCCTGGAAGTTACCTTCCCAACTTCTACGGCAATGCCAAGCCTGCCAGCTCCAGGGAAGAGGAGGGTGCGGGTGGCTTTAACCTCAGCGACATTCCTCGCTGGTGTCTTGTGAAGAGCATTGCGTGGCTGTACAGAAACTGCGAAAGGTTTGCAACTCTGCACAATTTCCCCCTCATTTTCATACGTGTTTCAAGGTGAGATTAAAGGGACAAGTCTTAGGTAGCTTTTACTTTCCTTAGGCCAGATTGGGGCTGGCAGAGGATGAAAGGCTTTGCAAGGAAAGCTCTCCCTTGCCTGCTTCTGAGGGGCGAGGGAGCGGTGTCACAGCTCATCCGCTGTCCTTCCTGCCCGTTGTGGTCCTTCATGAAACTCCCTGCTGGGTGTTGCCTCCTGCTCCCATCCAGTGCAGCCCAGTGCTGGGAAATCTGCGGTGACGCCAGCCTGGAACACAGGAAGCGCGGCCCCTCCACGTCTGGCAATTTAGATGCGTGTTGTCACCTTGTGCTGTCTGATCTCATTCCCCCCCCTCTCCAGAGAGAAATCAAAACTGAGAAGAGGTCTGTGGCCCCAACCAGCAGGTACTGAACCAGAAATGAGAACATTAAAGAGGAAGAGGGAGAAAAGCAGCAATCCAGCCGGCACGCACAGGGAGCCCGAGTCACCCGGCAGACATGTACTGAATGCCAAGGAGGAGCTGTCGGCTCAGAGCGACGTTTTGGCTTCCTCCCTTTCAAGGATGGGGTCATGGGCTGCGCTGTCAGGTGCGGGACAGGAGAGGGAAGTCAGGAGACTGGGATGTGCTGCCAAAATCAAGATAAGGGCTCAGCTGATGGCAGCTCTCACATCAGTGGCTGGTACTGGTGTGTGTCGCAGTGCTGAGCCAAGGTCTCCCCACTGTCCCTTCTCCGCGGGTCACACGGTCCTGCTGAGTGAAGTAAGTTGTCAGCTTTGAAGGGTGAAGTGTAGATGTGAGTATAAAGCTGACCCTGGCACTTGCAACAACTTTTTCCCTCAGTCTTCTGCCTTCCTCCCATCTCCTGGTCCTTGCTGGCTTTTGAGGAGCATGTGTGGGTATAGAATGGGTGATGAGGTGAGATTTTAATCAAGAACAATTGTTAACTACAGTTTTGCAACAATTAACGGTTAACTGAGGATTTGAAGGACACGGGAGACTTAAGATGTCAAATGAAAGAATGAGTGAACCTTGGGTATACGCAAGGGACAAAAGCTTGATCCCACTTTTAACCATATAGATTACGCTGTCGTGGGAGTCGTTCCAGGGTGTGCTCAATGCGAGGGGTTGCAGAAGCTGGTTCAGAGCTCCATAAATGTAGATGGACATGTACATCTCCAGGTGGGTCATCAGAAACTTTCCAGAGGTGATACAAATTAGCTTGGGAAAAGCCCCAGAGTTGGTCTCTTAGGGAGATGGCTGCACTATTGTCTCAGCATCATTCCAAACTGGGTGGTAGGATGTACCCGGACAAGATTTTTGCAATGGTTGGATGAACCTTACTTTCTGACTCCCTTGTGTTGTCCTGGTCTAATGGGTTAATATCAGGATATACTTGCTTACCATGTGATGTTAGCAAATAGCAGGATTGCTGTTGCCCTCAACCCAGAGCATCTGGGCTATTTCACCTTGACCCCAGAGTACCCACCCTCACTTGTAGCTCTTGTTTGACTTGTGTTTGTCAAAGTCATCTTAAACCTGGGAAAACTTGAAGAAAGGCTAACAGGGAAGAGTAGATCTCTTCCAACACCAAAAGCACACTGGTGTCTCTGTGTGTTGTAGAGGAAATCTCTGTGATTGTAGAGGAAACTCTGCTGTGAAGGGAGATGGAGGAGGGGTTTTAGTGTTGGGGATAATGAGTTCTATTGGATGGCTGGACCGGTGTATGTGGTTGTGAGTCTGGATCTCATTATAATGGGCATAGTGTGGCTCTAAACAAAGGAAGTGTGTGCACATGGCAGTTTGCAGGTCTCTTTCAGGAGGAGAGAGGCAGAGAAACAGCTGAACTACAATCCAAGTAGAGTTTTGTTGGACAACACCATGTAGCATGCTCTGGTTTCCACTCACTACTGCTGTCATCAACTTCACAAGCTTCATGAATACAGTCTGAAAGACAGGAGAAGGGCTGCGTATTTCCCCTGACCACGTGTGACTTCCTTTCTCTTTCTTCTCTCTCCATAGTGAATTTGCCAAAGAACGAGAGAGGGTAGAAAATCGTCGAGCTTTCCTGAAGCTCCGTAGGCAGCAGCAAATTGAGCGGGAACTAAACGGATACTTGGAGTGGATCTTCAAAGCAGGTAAGGCGAGAGATCTCCTGGTCTTGGTTCCCTATGCTCTGTGGCAAGTAGAGTCTGGTGATCACAGAGGACAAGGGCCCCAGAACTAGTCCTTGGTGTTGCTTGGCCATTGAGGTAACCCAAGACTAGAGAGGGCCCAGCCAGGACTTGTTGGTTTTGTTGGGCTTGTTTCTGAGCAGTCGCGCTGAAGTTATTGCAAAAGATCTCCTTTGGTTAAGGAAAAATCAAGGAGCTGAGCCAACTTACTTTATTGCTGACATCAAAGCAATTGTCTTAATACAGTGTAATATAAAAAGTGATACAGTGTCCAAAGTCTCTACAGTGGGGAAACTGTTCCCTTGTATGACTCATTTATATTTTATTTACTTTCCACACAGCTGTTTTATAAGCCTCTCTTGCTATGATGCTAAAATACACCGGAGTGTCATTTTTATGAGCTGCAGAGATCACTTGCATGAAACACAGCTCAGCACATGTTAACAGTGCCCTATAACTATTAAAACTGAACATTGCACTTTACTGCAAGCCGTGAGCACCTTGAACAAGGACCAAAATGCACCAATTTAACAAAAACTAGCATGCTTTACTTTTCCTTTTTATTGAACAGTAAAGATTACCAATGACCTTTCTGTGTTATAGAGCAGCTGATATATGTATATATTGACATAACCACAGCGCAATTCATTCACATAGCATGAAAAAACTTCTGGGGCTAATTTGCTTCCTTATCTGCTTTTCAGAGAAGATGAAACATGAAAATGCCTTTTAAAGCAACAATGGGGAGAAAAAGAAGTGGAGGTTTCTCAAATAGGTGTTCAGGTGCCTTTCTAGGCAGGTCAGCTTCATCCTCAGCCCTTCACAAGTGGGGAAGCTGAGGTTCAATGTTAGGAAGTGAGTCTCCTGGTGTCAGCCCATAGACTGGTGGCACTGGTGACACTCTGAGGTGCTCCTGGGCTGGCACCATGCTAAAAGCCATGTCGTCATTCTTTGCTTGGAAATCCATACCGATGCTAAAGGCTTGATGTGTTGGAATGTGGTTGTGCAAGCAAGGAATTGTATGGCCATGGCAACTTGGTGCAGCATTGCACACAAGTAAGCTGCGTAGGAGCCAGGGGCCAGAGCATCCTGGTGCTCTTCTGTGTATAAGTGACTCTTTGTCTGGATTTACAGCTTCTGTTGTGTGTTCATGACCTGAGTGCCGGTATTTGGAAGAGCATTTTCACATAGCTTCTGTTGCTTTGTTCCAGCTTTCTCCTCGGCAGTGCTCCCTCTGCCAGGCTGTGCCCAGGGGAGTGGAGCTCTGCCCTGCTCAGGTCCCCTGGGAGCATGGGCTGGGGCAATGGCTGCAGGACCTCCTCAAAAGCCATGGTCTGGCCATGAGTTTTGACAACCGGGCCAGAGAGGAGAAAGACTGAAACATTGAAATGTTAAATAGGAGGAAGGGGCAGCAGTTTATATGGTGGCTTGAACCCATTATTTCCCATAGCAATATACGGAGCGACAACTGAGTGCTGGTTGTGTTGACGGATTTTTATTCACTGTGACTCTTCCACAGCAACTGTCCTCAGTTGGGTAACCGCACTTCATTCTGCGGTTCTGTAGGATTCAAAAAAAGAATCATTCACTTTCGTTTCCGTTTATGATTTGTCTCCCCGTTTGTTTACAGCTTTTGTGCTCCCTCAAATTCAAATTCATTAATGGTTTATCTGGTGGCTGGAGCAGAGTGCTCCGTGGTTCTCCCTTGGCTTTAGTGACATCTTGCTTTTAAGGGTCTCAGGATTTCTCAGTCTAAATCCTGGACTCCCCATCGGTAAAGCAAAGATAAGAACAGCCTTGCAGGCATGTGGGGTTGCTTTGTTTCATTATGGTGACTCTTCTGCTAAGAAGAGCTATGCAGAGGTCATTAACTGGACGAGTCTGAATGTTGAGGTGGAGAAGTTAAAAAAACAGCCCATTTCTGCTCCAACTTTGTTATCCCCATGGGAATGGCTGGCTGTTCTATTTCTGTGTTGCCAGTGCTGAATAAATACCACATCAGTACAGAGTGCAACTGCTGTAAAATGCCCATCTTTTTCTTTTGTGTAATGACAAAAGTTCCAGAAGGTTTTTGAGAACAGGAAAGTGTATGCAAAATAGCTGAATCAGGGAATAATAAAAATATCCTGTAAGGGCATTGTTGAAAATACAATAGGAATATAAAAAAGCTCCCTAGTACAGTTGAATAATAACAATAATTAAAATCAGCTTAGCAGTGTTCATAAATCTTTGACTACACAAGGTAGCATGATGGCTAACCAAAAGAGAGAATCGAGCGTTTAGAATTCAGGCGCCGAAATTTGGGACTGTGTCATCGATGGGCATTTCCCATTTCTGGTTTAGAGGCCAGGATTTCAGCTATGAAATGATCATGAATTTCCAAACCAGATACTGAGTCTTCTTTGTCCAGGACTGCACAGGGGCCAATGGCCAAAGCAAACTGCTTGGGTGTGAGGAGGAAAAGAGCCAGGGAGGACAGTCCTGGACAGAAATGTCTTGCAACAGCCCCAGGCAGGGAGATGTAGTAACCTGTCTGCATAAAAGAAAGAGCAAAAGCTCTTGGTATTCTGCTCTGACATAACTCTAGAGGGTTTTGTTACTATTCATGTCAATATCTAATTGTTTTTAAATCCCTCTAGCATGCTTGACTTCATTGAACCTTGTAGCAAGGAGTTCCACACATTAACAGTTGATTTGAGTTGAAAAACTAGACCAACCCACTAAAGAGTGCGTCCTGTCCTGGATTTTCAATACGTTGCCTTTCCACAGTGAGAGGAAGAACTCAGGAGTGCACGTCATATTTTTATTTATTAGTTTTCTTTCTCTGATCTCTCTCTACCCTGTTTCATCTTATTTTTTTCTGCTCTAAAGCGTGCAGAACCAATCTGCTCAATCCCCTCTCTTCCCATGGAAGGCTCTTCAGCCTCCTAATATTTATACTATTCTCCCTGAGCATTTTGTTTGTTCATTTTTTTCTCATTTGTTTTTGGTGCAAGGTAGGAAGAGTGGAAAGCTGCATTCCAGTGATTCATATAATGGCATCTCAATACTTAATCTGATTGGTTTTGCTATGTGATATTTTATATATCCTGAGTAGTTGCTGGAGCTGGAAAAGAGGTTTCCTTGTTCTTGGTAGTGCTCAAGTTTTGACCTCAAGGGCTAGAACTGGTTTAGGACTAAGGTCACTCTAGTAACCATTAGGACTAAAATCACTCCTTCATCTGTAGGCTCACATTTGTCAACAATGGTTTTAATATAACATTGTGCTCATCATTTATTGACCCCTCTTGAGCACCTTTAATGTTTCTCACAGCCTGCAGTATTTGTAATCTGAATCATGTTATCTCTTCCTCTACAGACTGCATGAAAAAGGTGGTTCAGAAAAAATTTTGGGATTGTTTATCAACCCTTTCTTATACTGAAATTATTTTCTTCTGGAGTACTAAACAGTCTACAATGTGCCTTTGTTTTCTACCTCTTAAGTGCTGACTCAAGTGTTTTCCAGACCTGGTCTAATGACTTGTCTCTATTTGTGTTGTAAGAATGAAACTTCTTTAATAACCTGACTCTTGAGTAACTGACCTTTATATTTTTCTTTCTTTTTTTTTTTTTTTTTCTGGCGGTACTTTAAATATTTTTTTCCAGCGGTAAAATAATGGTATAAAAAAAAGCAGAAAATATTACTAAAAAGTGCTTGTGAAGTTTTCAAGGAGGTACCTTGGCACAGCAGAAGGCTTTTGGTGCCAGATCACTTTGATAAATCACCAGAAGTGCAGCTGTGGTTGGAACTGAAGCAAACATAGCTCAGACTGGTTTAAATGTGGACTATTTCAGACTGTCAGCAGCATATCTGCTTGAGGGATCTATACCAAGGTGGTTTAAACAGTGACGACCTCAATGTGCAAATACTTGTGGGAGTTACACTTGATACAGGAAGCCTTCATTGAAGAAGTGCTTAACAAATGCCTTCTTAACAAAGGGTTGGGGAACGAAAGAGAAAATTATAGCACAGATAATGTGCTGAAGTGCTGAATTTAGATGTGAACGGCTTGAAAGAAAAAAAAAATCAACCCACAGTCTGGCCAATTTCCTTAGAGCTTGCATTGACTTTCCTCACTTGGGAATACACAGAAGTCAGGTATGAAGTTTCTACCTTTATTTATTCTCAGTTGCATGTTGAAGATATTTTGGGTAGTCAGGAGGGTTTTTCAAATGAGATAACACTTGTTGAAATGTAAAATTCCCATATGATGAGGCCAAGACTAAGCAAGGAAAATTGTAACTCAGTAGAGTCTCATTGAGGATGCCAAGAAGAAATGTTGTGCCACCTTAAATGACTTAGAAATGTGTCAGGATCTCCAAATCTGTAAGGTTTGCAGTCTTATAAAACTAGTGCAGGTTACAGGCCAGAAGTAATGATCAAATCCTATCATTTGTTGCTTCTCACAGAATTAGGCCAAAAATTTGTATGGTAATCACCATGTTGAGCTTATAACCATTGACTTTGTATCATTTAGAAGTGAATTGTATGGATCGGTTAGAAATGGACCTGTAATCTTAAATTTAATCTTGAAGAATAAAGTCAAGTCTCTGATTTTTAGTTAAGTCTTTAAAGGGACCAACCCTTCCCGTCACAAGAATTCGGCCAATATAGGTGTAAAAAGCAATGCTTTGCATGGTGCTGTTCTTCTAGGCATGGGGTAGCAGTTCTCCTCCTCAGACACCTATTCTTCAGTTCAACAAATATCAAATAAAGTCTCACTGGTGATGAGCAAACCCCATCCCATTCCACCTGCTGTGTGTTAAGACAGGCTCTGCTCTTCATTTCATGTCCTCATTGGGCTCCAGGCAAAGGCAGGAGCAAGTCAATTTGAAATTGTGCCTCTCAGAGGAGTTGAAAAGTGGTGAAGCCAAGCAATATAAGCTATGTAAATGATTTTGCCACCGCTTTCTCCATTAAACTCCTCAAAACTGTAGCAACTATTAGGCTGTCATGTTGCATTTCCAATGGAAAGCGGAGAACTAGAAGTTCTCTGCACAGAGCAAAGCGCTTGTAAGCCCACAAATACTCTTTTGAAGATGTTTCTCTTATCTTACAAGGACACGCATCATTCTGAAAATGCTTTGCTCAGAGACTGGAAGTCTTTGAGTTCGGAGCTAATCAAGTTGCATGTCTCCTGCATTTTAATTCTTCCCAAGTCCACCTCTTCCACACAGCTCTGATTCTGAATGTTTCTTTTTTCCTGTAGTAATCAAGTTTTGGGGCTGGGTTTAACCTCTCTCTTCCAGCTCGCTGTAACCTGAATGCCATTCCTTGACATGACAAAGCTTTATGAACCTCAGGTTGCAGCTTTCTGTAGAAGCAACAGAGCAACAAGCCCTGGGATAAAGCTGCGAAAACACACCTATGTAAAAGAATAAAGGGCAGCAATGCGTGTGAGGTGGCAAGGGGATCAACTGCCAGAAAGATGAGTTAGGGTTCCATGTGAGAGTCTGACAGCTTCTTCTAAGGGATGCATTTGTGTTATTTTTTTTCTATTTAACAGGTCTGAAGCGTCAATAGTTAAAATCAGTTGTTCTTCCTTTTCTCTGACTTCTACTGCCTGTTGAACAGGAGTTATCTCCTGTAATCCACTCTTCTTCTAAGACCACAATGTCCTCTCTGCGCATGCCAAAGAGAAGGGGCACCATATTTCTCCACTGATTTGCCTTTATTATTCAGCTTGCTAGTTCCTCAGTATAAGGTTTACCTTCATTTACAGGCCTGTAAAACATGCTGTGAGTTGTCAGTACTTAATGACCAACAATTAATCTTACTTCTGAGACACCTCCCACTGATATCCCAGCAAGGGGCCCCATGCCTTTGTTTGGAGGGTAGAATTTGCTGATCTGATACTGTCCCTTTGTTTAATATTTCTTCCAATGCAGAGGCACTGTTGTTTGGAGGTTTGTCAGGAGTCCTAATTACCTTCTTCCAGTCTCTGTGTTTACGATGATGACTAAAGGCAATGCCACTTCTGATCCTTTTCTCAGGCTGCTCTAAGGCTAAAAAAATATAAACCTAGCAATGATGACTAGCTTGCTGAGCTGTCTTTTTGGCAGGCTTTATAAACCATGTAAAGCCCCACTTGGGTAGGTATGGTCCTTTAGTTTCCAAGAGGATACAAGTTAGACATGAGTGGCTGTCAAGGAAGATAATTTTGGAACAATGGTGGAGGGTCAGGCTTGAAGGAAATTTGTAGTGAAATCTATGTTTTTCATTATGTTAAAGGAACAGTAGAACGAGCCCTGGTGAGATATGTCAATGGATGGAGATAAGTTTGTGCACCAACTCAAGGCCTGGAATTTGGAGCAAAGGCTCAGCTGGTTTGCAGAGTTGTCTTGAAAGAGTGTGTACTTTGTAGGTGAAAAGATATTGCTATCAAATTGTCCCATCTTACAAATTCTGAGGTCCCGCTGGTGTTTATCAATCTGGTTTCTGAAACCTCAATATGGTTAAACCTCTCATCAGACTGACTGTGGGGACACAGGTGGCACGGGGACATCAGACGGCATTGGTACACCATTCCAAGTCATGACAATGATGTGTCCATACAGTTCACAGTCCCCAGAGGTGATGTGGGGACTCGGGATTGTTCCTCCCCTCCTGCCCAAAGGACAGTGGACGGTCATGAAATGTTGTTACAGGAACAAGTAAAACAAGAGGCCACTCAAAAACAGGGGAAACGAATTTGTTTTTCCTTCAAGGAGATCTTTGAAAGGAACAAGTACAATGATTTTCCTCCTGCACTATTACAAATTGGGTGGAGAACTGAGCTTCCAAATAAGTGAAGAGGCTCTTTATTTCTTGGGGTGTTTTAGGGGTTTTTTTTAGCAAGACACGACTGAAACCAACAACCCTCAGGGCAACGACCAGTAACCGTTCCAGTTGTCGCCGAGATCTTCCTTCTGCAGACCCAACTCTCTTGCATTGCTCTCCCCTGGGTGGAGCCCCTGAAGAACATCTGCCTGTCTTCTCACCTTTCCTACCTCATTATTTTTGTCTCTCACGACCCTCATGGCAGAGTGTCCTCTCCCTGCAGTAGCTCGTATTAGTGGATTTAATTACCAGAAGCTGCCTAGAAGTCAGGTTTTCTTTCTGGGAGCGGCAGAAGAGCTCCTCTGGGATGTGCTCTCTTTCCTAGCTTGCTCTTCATTGTGAGACCTAAATGTACACTCCACTCCAAATGGGTTTGATTTTTGACTGGAATTTGCTCACACACAGCATAGGAAAAAACTACATCTGTGTTGTGCAGAGGAGCACAAAATGGAGAACCCCAAAGTACCCATGGCTGAACAAATCCTCAGACCCAAGAGTGCAGAAACATCTGCGTGGACTATTGACTCTACTGGTATTAGGTGCTAGATTCGTTCTTTTGCAGAGTCCTGTGAAGCAATGTAGGTATATCACTTTCAGCTAGGCCATAAAGCTTTTAGAATCACACCCCACGAGCAGTGTAGGCTTAAAAAAGAAATCTACAGGAAAGTGTCACCGTAACAGCGTCTCAAGCTCATGCTCCTTCCTGCACAGATTTGCTTTGTGTTTCACATTTCCAGGCTTTTAGTCCAGCTGCCTTTGAGAAGGGGTCTCCATATCTAAACCATCCCTTTTACGTGTTTTAGAACAGTTGTATTCATTGCCAGTCGCTCTTTAACTCCTTCCATATTTTTAGTCCCCCAGTGCAGTACAGCTTTTCCCTGGGCAAGACCTGGAAGAACCTTTTGGTTTCTGAGGTACTGGTTTGAGAGAGAAATCTCTTGAGCTGTCTGAAAAAGCTTATTTCACTTTTCTGACCTGTCTTAAGGAAAACCAGAAAAAAACCTGAATTGTTTGGGCTTATTGGAATGGTTTTATGTCTTTTAAAGTAAAGAATTTTAGGTCCTCTGATGTTTTTAACCCTCTCCTGGCTCTCCTTTCCTCTTGGTCTCTGCTTCACTAGTTTTCATTTTCATATTTTGTTCTCCTCTGCTTGACTTTCCTCAGTCCTGGATGTTATTTTTCAGCATTCTCTGTTTGCTGTCTTATTAATGTATCATTTGCTCTCTCTCCCAGATGATTAATAAGGAGATTATATAAGGCTTGTGTGGTAGTGCTGATCCCTCTAGTATTCTTCTAGACAGCTTTCAGCTATACACTTTGATGTTTGGCCTGTGGGTTGTTTGTTTTTTTTTTTTTTTTTCATTAGCCTTCCATCTAGGCAAAATTAAATGGACTTTAAAGCACAATTTTGTTGGGAACACAGTGTCAGATGTTTAAGTAAGATCCCAAATTACATCTGTGTCAAGCACGTGAAAGAATTTGTCCTTTATAATAATGCAAGGAAACGTGCAGCTTACCAGCTGCCAACTCAATATTTTGTTTGCTTTAGATTGTCCTTTAGCAAATCCTCACATAATTTTACAGCAGGAAGCTGAAGTCTGTGGTTCAGGCTGTGTGAACTGGATGGTTTCAAGTATTGAAGCAGTGTGGCGTGTACTGCAAATTGACTTAGGTGATGACATTTGCGTTGTGAAACCCCAGGAAATTTGGTTGTCTTTCACGCAGATAAAAATGAGGCAGTTTTGGGAGCCTGGGGTTTTTTCAGTATTTCCTGAATTCTTTTACTGTAGGAACGTCTAAACTTGTATTTTGGAGATGAGTCACTCAAGAATGGAAAAGCAAGGGTGATGTTCTTGCATGTAGTGCACAACCTGGACTGTGCTAGCCAGAAGCTCACCCTGGAAACTTTGCTGTGGATTTTAATTGGACAAAGATTTGATGCGATGGCTTTTTGGTGACATTCTGTCCTGAGGTGTGACACAGCTGTCGTGCAGCAGCCAGTCATGCTTGTGTCATGAGACAGAGAATCCTTTTCCCAAGGGCTGAGTCCTGGTCTTACTGATGGAGACAGGAGAGCAGCAATGGATGTAGAGCATCTTTCACTTCTCTAACAGTGTCTCCAGTGTGGCTGGGAATCAGGGACCATCCTCTGGCTTGTGGACACCTGTGATCTTGCTTGGGTATGAAGGCAGGTTCTTGGTCTCCAGAAGTCCCTTGCCATATGATAGCTGGGTAAAGAAACTGGAGTGGGTGGTTGATTATGAAGGAAGAAATCATGGACAAAGTGCTACAGTTTTCCAGTGGTTTTTCTCACCTCCTCCCACTGTACAAGAGGGGCACAGGGTGAGAAACACGGCTCTCTGAGCCCATGCCTTCTTCCACAGACTTGGTGTAACTGGGTGATACGATGGGGAAAGTCAGTGGCAGCTGGGACAGATGCCTCCTGCATCCAGCATGGCTGGTTTTAGAGTAGACATGTGATAAATCTGAGGTTGAACCTTGCTGTTTTTCCTTTTACAGAGGAGGTCATGCTGGCAGAGGAGGACAAGAACGCAGAAGAGAAATCTCCTCTGGACGGTAGGTTGTTTTGGTGTGCAGTTTTCCTCCTGTGATACGTAACAAGTTCACCTGCTTTACACTGACATGGCTTTCCATTGTAACCAGGAGGGTGTGAGGAACATGCTCTTGCATGCACTTGGCCTAAGACGGATTAAAGAATCCCCGTTCCCGTATCGGGTCTTTCTGAGGTTGCAGGTGGATGATGACCAGTTATGTGACACACCACTCTGGGATGGGGATCTGCCCTTGGGGTCGGTCAATCCCTACACTGCCTGTGGGACCACAGCGTGACAGGGACAGCCGTCAGCCTCTGCCCAGCACGACTGGCTGTGTCTATGCGCAGGTTGTGGTGGGGGTAGGCTGCAGAACGGATGCCAGAAGAGAAATGCATTGACCGCGAGAAGGCAGGGCTCTAAACCGAGGCTTCCAAGTGGATTTGACCAAGAGACTAAGACCCCTGTTACTTGTAAGCAGTAAGACATAACAGGGTGTGGTGATCCTACCTTCCGACGTGTGACCCTAGCATTGCAGGATGCCTGGAGGGACCGAGCTTCGGATGCAGGTGCAGCGAGGCTGCGGGGACCGCTCTCCCCGTGCCTCCAGACCGTTGAGCTCTTAGGACATGGCAGCCAGTCAAAGTTCAGTTAAAGATTCTTCCCTCTCCCTTTTCTGACCATCTTTCGTCCTCCCATGTCTCCTCCTTTCCCCTCCCCTCCCTTTTCCTTCCTCTTTTTTTTTCTCCTCCCATTCACTGTCAGGGAGGGCCGCCTCGGAAGGGCCGATTCAACAAGGCACGGCACCGGCAGAGACTAGCAGCGGCAGCAGCTACAACAGTGAGTGGATTGCAAATCACCAGGGGCTTAGGCGGCACAGCGGGACAGAGCTTCCTCCCCGCAGCCCCATGTGCCCAGGTCACCGGCGATGCTTCCCGGGTGGTTTTGCACCTTGGTCAGAGCCGAGCAGCTCGTTGGGGCACCAAACGCCCGGCTGCTGGCCCGCCTTGGCCAACCTGGTGACCTGTGCTCGAGGAGGACTCAGGGATGGAAGAGCTGGGGCTGAAGAAGGTCAGGGCTGAGGTGTGCTTGGCAAATCTTCGTGCGTGTGTGCGGGCGCGTGGGTTTGTGTGTGCACTGGGGAAGTTTGTCCAGCACATGGGCGCAGCCAGGGCTGGTAGTCTCGAGCTGAAATGAGTGTCTGCAAGAGTAGTCTGAAAAGCTGAGTGATGTAAGCAAACTAGAGGTGGCTGCAGGCCATGGGGTAAAGACCCAGGTTTACTAAGGCTCCCTCTATACTAGTAAGCTAAAGGAGCCTGGCAATGTTCCCAGTCTTGAAGCCAACTGGTATGGAGCAGCCCACATCTATGTTGGAAAATTGTCTTAGTCTCCAAAACAGGGATGTTGCATCCAAGGTGCCTGTAGAGATGGCACAACCTAATTGCTAAACACGTGCAGGAGATTTTTGGGGAGAAGATTAAGAAGAAGGTGCTCAATTCATGCTAGGGAGTGCTGTAAAATTTTACTCCCAGGGCTGATTATGTTCCACTGTTGGGAATGGCCCTGGATATGCTGGAGTGTACTGGGACAGATGCAACCTGAAGGACCCAAAAGCTAGTATTGCTGGGACAGAGGAGTCAGCCTACTGCTGGGCGGGGAAGAGAAGAACAAAAGTGTTTATTTGCAAAATATTGGATCCAGACCACAGGTTCAGAGCATTCTCTCTTTTTTTGAGCCTCTCTGAACCTGTGATGTTCTGGGTGTTTCCTTGACGTGACCAAAGCACTAACGCTCGCCTTAGCTGCGGAGGAAGAAGCGCGTCTGTTTCTCTGTCAAGGCAGGGAAGTTTGTGTAGGGTGAGGGGATCCTCTCATAGGAACCTACCCCGCGGGTAGTCGCTGCAGAGTGAGTGGGTTTGCTGTGTGTGCCTACTGAACCGTATGTATCACCACACCGTGGGGTGTCTTACTGCTGATAGCAAACGGTGCTTAGTTACTGTATGTCTTGACGCTGTTACCAAGCTGTATCAACGTCTTGTTTTCTGCTAGTTCTCAAGGTTTGTGCAGGTAGGTGGTCATGGAAGCAGCGTCCGCGCTGCGCCCGCGTTACCCCTGGTGCACTGGGCGAACGGTGCAGAGCTCTCCGAGCCTTAGCCTGCCGTTCTCTTTCCCTGCCGAGTAAAATGCTGCAGCGATGTTTGCCCTCCCCAAAAAAGATGCTGTTGGACGAAGCGTGGTTCCAAAGAGTTAGGACATCCCCAGGGGGAAGGAACTGTACAGTGGGTGCTATCAGGAGTACGTTCACTGATTTGTGGCCGTGGCTTTCGACTTGGCATTTCTGCTCCTTGAGGCATCGCTCTGTGGTAAACTGTATCCGAGCACTGTAACTGCTGACTCCTTCGTGGTGCAGGCTGTAAACAGCATTAATGTTTTTAATGGATAGAAGCACTCATCTCCTAACCCACTGGGGCTCAGAAAGATGCCGTGACCATGCCCAGCCTTTCTGCTGTGCTAAAAGGTCCGGCAGCTGCAGTGACTCCCCCACCCTCCTGCATCTGCTGGGGGGAAGCATGAGCGTGCAGCCCTGTGCCTGGCAAACCTTCAAGATGTGGAAGGTCAAAAAAATAAACGACCCTGGCATTGAAGCATGCAGAGGCCCTGCAAGGTTGTAGGTTGTCTCGTTTACTCCACTTTCCCTCGTGTGAGAGCTTGAAGCTGGCGTTGGGAAGTAAATGCTGGCCCTGGAGAGTGAAGGGAGGGGGAGAGAGAATCCCCTCTGAAAGCTCATGGGGTGTTTTCTCTTTAATTTGCACACAGTGTTGAAAAGAGCTGCAATAAAGAAGAGCAAAAACGACCTGATTCATGCTGAAGAAGGTGAGGACCATTTCACAGACATTTGCTCTGTTGGTGAGTACTGGCTTCGCATTCCCTGAGGTTTAGATCTCCACCTAAATGTGTTCATATAATGTTCCCTCTGAGAGGCTCCTTTGGTCCAGAGGCTGCAGTTTCAAGAAGGAGAATTATCCCTGCTCCTGCAGCGGCACTCCACTTCCCAAAGCAAAGGGCTTCGTGGCTTTGCCCTCTGCCCCGCACTGCCCTGCTCAGCTCCTGCATGCTGCACCCATTAAACTCTGCTGAAATGCTGGAAGAATCCATGCCGCATTGGCTGTGCCATGATTTTGCTTGGAACGTGCTCATTTTCCCTAATGAAGCCTAAATACATCAAATGATGCTGCTAAACCTCATCTCTTATGGGATGGAGAGGAAGCAGACAGTCACATCTCCCACTAACGCAGTGTATGGTTGCTGGGAAATGCTGGGCTGTGGCCCTAATTCTCTCATTCTTGCCTTAGAAGATGGTCTTGGAGCAACTGTCCGCTTTTTAAAAGCCAGATGTGGAGATACACACTGGGGTGCATGGAATTACCCACATACCTTCAGTGCAGAGTGTTGCATCCTTCCTAGTATAGCATGGGTGGGGTGAATCTGGTATCTTCAGCTCTGGAGAACAAGACCCTGCCAAGCTACAGAGGTGCTGTGTGTTCTGCAGTTAACAGAGAGCTCGTGCTCTCTGAGGTGGTGCCGGGTGGAGGAGCAGGAGGCAGTTCTGGGGTTTGCAAGGGGAGGCAGGTGCTGAGCACACAGCACCTCGGCTAAGGGCAGCTCTTTGGGCATCAGCAGAAAGACCTTTCGGTCCTGGGCTTTTCCTCAGCGTCTGGGGAGACACAGAATCATAGAAAGCATTGGATTGGAATGGACCTTCCTAGGTCATCCTGTCCAACCTCCCTGCAGTCAGCAGGGACATCTCTAGATCTTCCTGCCTGCTTTGGAGCGAGCTGGTTGGCTTATTCCTCTCGCTGTTGTTTGAGTCTGGACTCTGTTTTGCTGCTGAAGCAGCAGATGTTCTCATTATCTTCCCAAGAAATGTCTTGGCACCCCAGTTACCACAAAGCAGCAAATCCTGGATGTGTAAGAGCAGCAGCACAAACAGTACAGCTGAGAGTACATGGCCATATATGCTTGCAAGCACGAGTGCCTCAGATGCTCTTTGGAAATTTGGCATTAACATTTTGAGAGATTACAGCTGCTGCTGGGTTTGGGGATTTTTTTTTTCTTTCTTTCTTCCCCTTTTAAATGAAGACCTGGTTGCAGGAAATGAATGTTGTTCAGCACGTTCCTGACACCATCACCCCCTTGTTGGGCGTCGACAATCCCCCAGGCTGAGCAGGCTGCAGGTTTTGTGGTTAAAGTGCTGACACTTCTGGGAGAGGTTTGTTGCTCAAAGAGAGCAAAAATGCAGCAGCTGTGTGCATTTTTGTTGTGTTTTATTCTGAGCAGCTTGGATCCCTGCATGGGGAACTAGGAATGGTCATCTTTGGAACATTTGTTCACGGTTGCAATAATTATGAGATCTTTGCATTCACATCCAAGTCCCTCCAGGCTCTGGGCACCCATGCCACGCAAACAGATCTTTGAATTCAGCGTTTCAGGTGGCAACGGATGACGGAGCATCTGGACTCGTGGATAATCTGATGCAGAGCTGGGAACTGTCTCGAGAGCATATGGCAGGGAAAATAACAGCAGTGCTTTCCACCTTCTGCGAGTGCTTCACCCACTTGGGAAAAGTGTTTATGATTTTGATTCACAGAACAAGGCAGAAAAGAAGGAACGGATAAAGCAGCTAGTTCTGCAGGCTCCTGAAAAGGCTGGAACTCGGCATAACATAAACAATCAGATCATATGGGCAATTATGCGTAAAGAATATGTTTTTGAGAAAAGGCTTTTTTGGATGGTTTTCTGTAATGTCTTGCTGATGGGAGCAGGAGGAGTGTGGAAGAACTAACAGTGTAATTAGTGAGTGCAAGGTGAAGATGCAGATCAGAGTGGTAGAGACTTTGACAGGTCTCTCGCTGGCTGTTGACTTGAATACGTTGCACTTTAATTCAAACAGAAGTACCTCAATGAACCTTATAATTGCATTATAACGCTCTATAGTGGTAAACACTTCCCAGCGTGCTCTCTGGAGTTCTTCACATTTTTTCTTTTCTTTCTTCCTAACTCTCAGCCTTTCTTTCCGCACTAATAAGTGTGCAGCAGTAGATGCTGGCTCGTTCTGGCTGCCCACCCTGCACGCTGTACCAGACACGGGACACTCAACTGCCAGACAGCGAAGCCTGGAGTAGTGGATGTTTTCTGTGTTAGATCCGTTTAAATACTGCTGCTTTGCTTTTCTGGAAGATCAATAGAGCGGAGATGAAAGCCGACTATTCCCATGTGAATCTGAGAGTGTAGACTGCCATGAATATCTGAGAGGTCTTTACCAGCTAAACATTATTACAAGACCGTGTAGCCTGTATCATAGAATGGTTTAGGTTGGAAGGGACCTTAAGGATCATATTGTTTCAACCCCCCTGCCATGGCAGGGACACCTCCCATTAGACCAGGTTGCTCAAAGCCCCGTCCAGCCTGGCCTTGGCATGGAGCACCCGCAGCTTCCCTGGGCAACCTGTGCTGGTGTCTCACCACCCCCATAGTGAAGAACTTCTTCCTAATTTCTAATCTCTGCCCTCTTCCAGCCATCACCCCTCATCCTATCACTACAGGCCCTCCCCAGCTTTCTTGTAGCCTCCTTCAGATACTGGAAGGCCGCAATAAGATCTCCCTGAGGCCTTCTCTTCTCCAGGCTGAACAACCCCAATCCTCAGCCTATCCTCATAGGAGAGGTGCTCCAGCCCTCAGATCATCTTCGTGGCCTCCTCTGGGAGGACCACTCCACAAGTCCATGTCCTTCTTGTGTTGGGCTCCAGAGCTGGACACAGTGCTCCCCGTGGGCTCTCATAAGAGCAGAGTAGAGGGGCAGAATCACCTCCCTTAGATTGATCTGTAATTCAATTTATTGTGCTAAAGCAATACATGAGCGCTATGATTTTTTTTTTTTTTTTTTTTTTTAAACTGCCAAAGGGAGGATTATCAAACTAACAGCACACTGAGCTTTTCCACAAGGAGTTTGTTCAAAGCCTGGCCAGGGCCAGCTCTGCATTTAGCATGTTGGTGGATGGCCAGAAATGTGAAATGGAGCAGAGAACTTTCCTTCTACTGAGGAGATAATGCAGCACATTCTTGTGTAGCCACAAGGCTTGGAGAACCCATTGCTGTCACATCTGGATGCTCCATCCTTTCCATGGCGCTGTGTTTGATGTTATTGCAGGATGAAAGATGGTGAGATTCCCACCTCTTGCAAGTGTTAAAATGTATGCGAGCACACTCCAAAATTTGGCTGTTACAGCAAGAACACTTGGTTCATGTAACTCAGCCACATCCAGCTACAGCCCATGCAAGTCATCTGCTCTCATGGGGCTTGGTCCAAGACAGGACGGTGTGTGTCCTCCTCAGCCCTACCACCGGAGATGCTCCATCCCATGACAGGGAAGGGCAATAGGATATTGTCTTACTACAGGATCTTATTACAAACCATCCTGAAACAAAGTTTGCAGTTTCTGAGGGGTTCCAGCACAGCATGAAACAGGCAGTGGACAGCCTGTGGCAGTCATGGTTTTCCCTGCTTGCAGCAGCATCTGCGGCTCTTGCAGAGGGACTCCAACGGATGCATAGCCCCACACTAATGTGTGCTGATATTTCCTGCCTCAGCACTGGCCGGAGATTGCCTTTTTATCATTCGTTTGAACAGTGCCTGCTACCACAGGGGGAGAGCTTACATCAGAAATAACTTCTTCCGTCAGCTTCTTCCTATTGTTAAAACTTTTGACTCTTTTCCAGGGTTTCAGATCACAGCGCTGATGCAGGCAGAATTGACACAAATGAGTAGCCGTGCCCAAAAGGTGATGCGTGGAGGCAGATTGAGCCCCCTGCTGTAGAAATACATGAACTTGGAGAGAAAAATAAGGAGATTTCACTCAATTCAGTAGTACGGGCTGGGTCTTTGCCTGGTTCCTGGAGCAGGGGGAAACAGGGACCAGCTTTCCCGTTGCCAGCTAGTCAGCTCCAAGAGGATGTGCTCCACATCACGGGCAGGAATACCACTGTGCCTGGTACTTTCTGCCTCTCTGGTCAACTGGGAACCCAAAAGCTATGAGTTAAACTGGACAATCAAGATTCCTTCCAAGGATGGGAAGCCCAGTTTCTTTCGATGGTGGAGCTGGGCATTCATCCATGAAGTTTTCAGATCCCAGCCTTCATTCGTCATGATGTCATTGCAAGCGAGATGCCCTTGCTCAGCCAATAGCCAATGCTCCCAGCTTTCTGCTCAGCTGTGTTGCTGGTGCTTGGGAGAGGGTCTATATGCCTGGGAATGTCCTCTGGCCTTTCACGTGCTGGGATGTGGTGTAGTGACTCTTCTTTCTGTCCCAGGGTCTCCTTTTGCCCGTGCCAGTTTGAAGAGTGGGAAGAACGAGAGCTCGTCCTACTTCAGGAGGAAAGAGAAAATGTTCCGGTTCTTCATTCGGCGCATGGTGAAAGCTCAGAGCTTCTACTGGGTTGTCCTCTGCGTGGTCGCCCTCAACACACTCTGCGTCGCGATGGTGCACTATGACCAGCCGGAGAAGCTCACCACCGCGCTGTGTGAGTAGTGGGGACTCCACCCTTCCTCTAATGAGCTCTTGCATTGTTGATCACTCTGAGCACTGCTGTCACATCCCCATGAGGTCTGGGTTTCAGCTTCCTATGCCTCCCTCAGAGGAGGGTCAGACCTGCAGTAATGAGTGACTCTAGTAATCCAAGAGTAATTGAGTCATACAATTCAGAAAAAAGCCACCACAACAAAGAACTGCTTTGAGATGGGAATGTCATCGTAAATGTTTTCGAAACTTCACATACAACCACATTTGAATCTTGTAATATGGGAGGAGGATTTGTTCTGTAGCAGGATTTATGAAGTGAGGGAGAATGGCTCTGTCCTTGCGTAAGGGCAGATTTCTCTGTCTAATCAGCTTCTGCCCAGAGAATCTATCCCACTTTGCAGCTGATCTGCATCCACTGGAATTCTGTTGTGGAATTCTGTACTTAAAAGCCTGCCTGCTCTGATGTCTCTGAGTTCATAGAATCAGGGAATGGTTTGGGTTGGAAGGGACCTTCCAAGGTCATCCAGTCTAACTTCCCTGCAGGGAGCAGGGACATCTGCAACTAGAGCAGGTTGCTCAGAGCCCCGGCCAACCTCACCTGCAATGGTGCCAGGGATCGGGCAACGACCACCTCTCTGGGCAACCTGGGGCCAGGGGCTCAGCACCCTCAGCAGCAAAAATTTCTTCCTATATCTTGTCTAAATCTTCTCTCTTTTAGTTTAAAAGCTGTGTACAGTTTAAAGCAGTTTAAAAGCAATAGCAGTACATGCAACGGCCAGTGTTACCCAGAAGATAAACAGTCTTATCTGTGCTGATAGAATCACACACTAATTCACTACAGTTGTAACAATTATTGTAATGTTCTTGAAAAGGTTGCAACTTTACGGAAGGTCTGTTTGATAATCGTGCCTCCCTTACTCGTGGTGTGTGATTAGATGTCATGATACCCTCCTGTGCAATGGGGATAGAAATCATACCACGCAGAAGATTATACTATATTTGTGCAAAAGCTTTTATTTGAGCTTGGGTCCTGTGGTCTCCTATCAGTTCGGGTTTCAGCTGGTCTAGAAGTGTTTTTGAAGTGTGGTGATTTTTATTTTTAAATTGCATGTTGTTCTGTCCCACGGTGAATAATAAACGGAGGCATCTTTCTGCAGTCAGCGCCTTGACACATCACGGTGTTCCACTGAGGCTGCAGGGTTGCTCACAAAGCCTGTTCTAAGAAAAAGTGAAAGGTGAGGGACAGAGGGTTTTTTGTTTATTTGGATGAAGGTCATAGGCTATGACTCCTGGAGCTGAAAAACTTGTAGAAATCGGTAAGGTAAGAATATGGTGAGACTAAAAGTGAGAGACTGCAAGTTTTTCTTTCTGAAGGGAAGGGATGGGGGGTTTATTTCTAGAAGACAGAGCCATTCAATGGCCACTTCTAACTCTGTAAAATGGCCAGGAACAAAGCTTTTGTTCAGCACTTGATATTCAGCTGTGGCTTGTTCAGAATTTAAGTAAAATTTCTGAAGCAAGTGAATAAGAGACTAAGGGGAAAAAAAACCCACAAGTATTTCAAACAGTCTACCTCAATCATTTTGTCTTAGATCATGAAAGATACTCTCTACCTATCTTTTCTTGATTTCTGTATAAATTAGATACTTAGGTATTTCTAGCCCTAGATCCTCATGTCTTACCTTGTTACAAGGAAGAAAACTCTTGAAGATTTTTTTTTTTTTAGTAGATCTAAAAGGTCAAGAATATTAGCTGCTCTGACTTCAAATAATCCCTGTTAATGTTGGCTGAACTATTTAATACCACCAGGTAACTGGAGCTATGATGAAAGATGCATAAGAAGGACAGAAACTTCTTTCAGCTCTGGGTTAGGGTTTGGGGTTTTTTTTGCAAGATTTAGGCTGACAAGAGAGACAGACTACACAGAGAAGTCAGTCTTGCTTAATCATTTCCTAAATTTAACAGAGGAAATAATAAGATAGATTGGCAGAGTAATTAGAAGTTCGAGGCTTAGGATTTCCTTTTGAATTAGGACTAAATGTCTAGAAAGAGAACCTCTTTAAGACTTTCAACTCACAAACTGAGTTTTGGTAACACCTTATGCAGTAACTTTTCTAAGAGGCCATGAAGAAATCTATGAACCAGCACCTTCTACTTACAGTTCATATAAGAGCTGGAAGGGATGTCACAGTTGATTAGAATGAAAGGTACACCTCCAGGTGGGAAACGTATCTGAGAGGCCACAAATCAGGCTCTCAACCTACCTCAGCTGAGATAAAAAATAAGGAAGGTTGAAATGGTGTTGTGCCTGGGACAAGGATTGAAGTGGATCCTTCTTTCAGGAGCTCTGCACGTGCCCAAAACACCCAGTATTGTGCTTCAGAAATACTTTAATTTCTTGATGCTTAACCACCTGGTTAAGAATATAAGCAAATCCCGTTGACAACTTTTAAATGGAAAAATCAGAAAAACACCAAAGAACCACATGTTCTTAGGAGTTACATCCCCAGCACCCTCCCAGCTGTAGGTGCTTTCCTTTGTCTCATCTGCCTTTTATATTTCTTTGCATCATTGCGTTGCCATTTACTTGTAGAACTCAGGTGTCCTTCGTCACTAAGGAAACCTCTGGACAGGTATTTCACAAATATTAGTAGCTACAGATAAACAATGCTAGAAACAGCTCTGTAATTGGTAGGGGCAACACAGAGGTGGGTCACAGACAAACCCAGAATATCTGAGGAATCGTAGGTTTTGTGGACGTTCTAGCACAGCTATAATCATTAGGTCTTTAAATGGAGTGGTACAAGCCACTGTGACATAAAGAATAAAGGCCTGAGATGCAGAATGAATGGTTTTAATGGAGATTCTAAGATGCTCTAGATAATTTTCCCTTGGATTTTTTTCCCGTTTTTGTTTTGGTTTGTTTTTCAATGATAGTTTTCTCCAAGACAAGAAGCAGAGTTCCCATGGGCTCATTCCGAGGATTGTTTCTGGTCTTACAGCACAGTGCAATGGAAACTCTTGGGGGAAAAAACCCTATTTTCATGTAATTTTAGAACAAAGAGCTACTGAGAATTGTCTGCCAAAAAGCTTAGAAGCACAACCTCTTAAATTACGAGAGTCCTGTACCTCCAAACCCTCCCAGCTTTTCAGGATGATGAGCAGTAGTATTTCATTCACGCTTGTCTTTGCATTGGTAATGACCTAAAGATTTCTGCTCCCTTTCCTGGGGGACGATATGGTTTCCATAGTGTAATATTTCTACTGATCTAAAGATTAATACAGAGTGCATTGAATATTTTACACCTTAATATACATAGGACTTTGTGTGAACTCCCTGGTTGGTTGTTATTGCCATCATGGCAAGACTGGACTTGGCCCCTCTCACTCTGGCATGCACCAAACCAATTTAACCCTTCAGGGATGACATTTGTGAACAAGCCCAGCTGTGGTGGAGCCCTCAAGGAGTGCCACTTGAAGGCCCTGCTCTGCCCAGGATTTGTACACAAATCCATTAGATACAGGCAGAACAAGATATCACAAACCCAGAGGGGTTTTAAACAGCTCCTGGAAATTCTTGGCAAGATCTTGCAAGAGTGACAGAATTTAAAAATGGCTTTGAAGTTCATCCATGATGAGTGAACGTCGCCACAGAGGAACAGGGCTTGGCTAGCGTGATGCAGAGCGAGAGAGAAGTAGCCGATTCTAATTATGTTGTTCCATGGGAGGTGCTTAGAAATGAACTGATGAGGAGTTTTGTGAACTGTAGCAGTGGGAGAGGAGCGTGGTAAAGTCTGGGAGGATCCGCTAAACCCTGAAACTCTACCCAGGCACCTCTGATTCAATTATACCTGTCCCTCTGGGGAAAAGTTTAATTACATTACAAATTAATTTTACTTAAAGAACAGTTGGTAAAAGCCTACGGGTCTGCATTGATTTATTTTTCCCTTGGTCTTTTCTTTTTAACTTCTCTGTTCTTGAATTGTTCTGATTAGCTTTCTCTGCTTGATATTCCATATTGCTACAACTGCTCTGGAAAAGGAACTGTATGAGTTTTAAAGCTTTGGGCTTGGGATTTCTTTAGTTTTATTGAAAGAACTGGTGAGAAATTCTTTGAATCCTTGCAGTATGATGAATAACAGGACATAGCTTATGCCCCTACAATTAGATCAAATTAGATCAGAGATTTTCCTTCTCTGTATGGAAAGGACTCCAATGCCAAATTGCAAAAGGATTTTTCTCATACTTCACATGGACACATGACACGTTGCGCTCACTGAAGTACGGAGCTTAGGTTAAATAAGGAACAGTTCCCTATTAAAGTATGTATTTCATGCATCCCCCCATGATATTCATCTATTTGCATTAGTTTCCACCATTGCCAATATTGTCAGAAAGAGGAGACTTCCGTCAGGAAGATGACTCTGTAATCTAGCCTAGAAAATCATCACTGAGGTCTAGCAGCAGCAAAGATGTACCATCAGCTGAGGGCAACACACCAAGAGAATCCATAATGTGGGCACACAGCAGAGATGCAGCATTGTGGGGTTTTCAGTCAGGACTGTGCCTTTTTAAAATACACACTGTAGCTTGAGCAGAAGTTGCAAGCCTGATGTGGAAACAGCTGAACGCATTTGCGTGCCCTGTGCTGTGCAGGAGGTCAGCAGAGATGGTGGTGGTGGTGGTCTCCTCTTCCTCTGGATAAAGCTGTGGAAGAAGGCTAGAACCAGAGCTCTCTGACTTCTGCAGGGTGGGCTTTAAGGGCCTTGGTGAGAAGGTTTTAGGACTAGATCAGTCAAGTTTCACTTGGGAGCCCTCTCATCAGGCTTCCTTTCTCCTGTGGCTGTCCTTCATGAAGTCACTCTCTTCACGTTTCTCCAACTAACTCTACAGTGATCCTTATCTTGCTCCTAAATTTCTGTCTAAAAACAAGATCCAAAATATTTGAAACCAGTATTTTAGCCATTATGGCCTGAGAACCTCTCCCCTGTGTGCCATGCAATGCTCAACCATGTTTGGTGCAATTAGGCCTTTTTTGATAATACTGTGTTTATCTTTGAAGCGGATAGCCAGCTCCCTCCAGAGAGAAATATGCAGCATTTACAGTGGTCAAGCGAGTGTATTTATTTATATTTGCTGAATATTTCGCATCTGCTTTGTCAAAAAGGAGGAATCTGCGCATTGCTGATTCTGTTCTCCTCCTGGTTGGTTTAATGTACGAGGTTGAGGAGTGGAAACCAAAGTGTCAGGCTCAGCACCTGCTCCTAATGACATTGGACTTGGAGATGGGGCAGAAATGGAATTAATCCATGGGTGACTGACAAAAAAGAAAGCCGCTAACTATCTAATTCAAACGTATGGGGCAAAAAGATGCTGGCACGGCCTTTGCCAGTAGCATGGATTTGAAATTAAATAAGAGTATTTGTATCAAACTTTTTTCCTTAAATCACATTACAAAATGCTTCTGCTTAAAGCAGATTAAATTACATGTGGGGTCTGAATACCAGGAGGTCCAAACAATGAAATTGCATTTTCAATTATACAGGCAGGGCCATGTCAGATGAAATTGTGCTTCTGATCTGTCCGCTGCAGGAGCTGATTCATTCCTAGCCAGTTCCTTCTGCCCAAGGAATTCACTTAGTCCATATTTTCTTTGCCTTCATCCCTTGTCCCCGCTGTGCTGTGATTTGTAGTATCTGGTACCTGCTGAAGTACAGCTATCGCTGCCTGTTCTGGACTCTGCTCCGGATGGAAATCATCAACCATGAAAGGACAAGTTGGGTGGTTCTTTCAAGACCAGCAGAAAGAAGTTGTTTCTTGGATGTTCTGAGCTTCTAATGTTTTTTTTATTGTTTGGGGCTTTTTAAAATCAAATATTTGCTGATGCTGCTTTACTTAGGGCATTTTTTTTCTATTATATTGTTTTGCCTGTGTGTTTGCAGGATGTATCAGTCCAACGAGAGAACGTTGTTTTTGTTGATACTTGGTTCTTGTTGATACTTTTGCTGGATGGATGACTGAACATTAATCCTTGTTTCTTTCCTTCTTTTTCTTCTTTTGAAATGATGGTAATTGTCTTGGTGAATTGTACTGAGATCTGTTGCTGAAAATTCCAGTAAAAACCCATACCTAGTGTTTTTGTCATGCTGTGAAAGAATATGGGGTGTAGCTGAAATGTAACTCTTAAAGGTGAGTCTGGTGGATAGATAAGAGGATAAGAATCTCCCTGCCAGGGGGAGATCTGAAGCAGGTGGAGGTTGTGCAATGCTTCCGTGGCTCTGACCTACAACCCCTCCCTAGGATTTTACCTCTGGTTTGCTAATTCAGCAAGGCCACCAGTTTCAAAGCATTGGCTTGATGTCAATCCTTGTGTTGGGGGACTTCACACTGAATTCATTCCAACAAGCACCATTAGGCTTGCTGAGCTCTGCTGAGAGTGAAACCAAAGATGGAAGCGATAACTTGCCAGGAATGGAGCAACCCTTGTCGGCACAGATGCTGATCCAAGCTTTCCCTTTGGGCTAATGACTGAAATAGTGAAAATGCATCTGCTTTATCCGGGGGGGGTTTTGTCTTCTGCTTCTTACCATTTCCAAAGTACATAGGGTGCAGAATGGAAGTTCAGGGCCTGGCCTGGAAGCTAGTGTAAGCTCCTGATTTAAAGGACCAGTTATTAATAATTCAGGGTTTTAATATTCTTAGCACTTCACAATCGAGACCTTTTTAATTATGTGCAAGAAAATTCAATACCGCTGAAGCGAATTTTGTAAAATTTCTGTATTTATATATTATTGGACTTGTCAGCCATCTCATTTTTTTGCCTGACATTGGTTCACCCAGTCCCTTTCTTCACCCTCTGCACTTGTCTAGTCAGGCGGGTTGCCAGGGTAACTGTGGATAACTCCCTACTCTGGGATCCCTTGTGCTGGAAACAACTGTTTGCTCACTGAGCTGTTGCGCCTGATGTCAGAAAGCAGAGAAAAGTCATAGTGTGGTGCAAGTGTGAACATGCTTCTCCTAGTGAGTTCCAGGCTCAAAGAGAGATGGAGGTGTGTGGCTCCTTCGTGTGACCATGCCTTCCCCTGAGCAATGAGATCCAGCGGATGGACCTACCTCTTGGTCAGAGAAAGGCTGAGAAGTCTGCAGACCTCATACTTTGTCATCTTATTCCTCAAATGTGAACATCTTGCCCTTGATAATCTCCTTTAACAATATTGCTCCTACTTTCAAGGAGAGTAGGTTATACGGGATAATTAATACCCTCCTGGTATTTCCTCCCCTATTGCAAATATTGGCAGAAGTGTCCTTGTAGGCTCTTCGCTGAAGTGTTAATAAAACCTTTCTCATCTAGCTAATGCTTCCTGGATTTCAGTTAACTTTACGCTCCTGTTATTTCGTGACTGCCTTTCATTTAAAATTTAAAACCTCTTTTTAATTTTTTGGTAACTAATGCTGTATTTTCCAAGCAATTTCAAAAGACAAGCAGCAATGGAAGATGGGCCTGGGCCAACTCTGCTCACTCAATGTGGGCATGCAAGGCGGTGAATGGAGTGAAAGCTACGCAGCTTGAAAGGACCCTCGTTCCCTCTTCCCGTGTTGCAGGAGGTGTACAAAGCACCTGGGATTCAGGATCATCTAGCTGAGATTTTCCTTGTTGTAGCTTGTATCCATTGCCCCTTGTCTATTTGTGTGCACCTTTGAGAAAAGCTGGGCACCGTCTTGTCCTTGTCATTCCTGGAATCCCAGGATTGAAATTATAGGAGATGACTTTCCTGTAGCATCCACATTGCTGCAGCATTGGAGAACCTTCTGTAACACATAAAGCAGTGATTAATCTCCCCATTTTGAAGTTTGATTCTTTTCCTCCATTTTTCTCTAGAGGGAGAGATTTACCTGATGCGATTTGGTTTGGTAGCGTAGAGGTTTTTTGCCCTTTTCATGTTTGTTTTGTTGCTTATTGGCCTCCAGATCTGAATTTGCATGACTTAAAATGCCAAAGGCTGTGTTTTCTGTAGCTTCAAGTCCTAAAAACTTGTTCTGCAAATTGAAGTCTCCAGCTATGTTCTTTCTGCCCTTTTTATCGTCATAGGTGATAAATTTTCCCATCAAAAGCTTCACAGCCTATTTGCCTGTGATACACGAAGCAGAAGGAAACAGAACTCGTTCTTCCATAATTATATGGTTATACAGGCATAATAAAAATAAACGTGGCTCTGTGCTAACAGTAGACACAGCACCTCTGAATATGAGCTCTCAGAGGCAGCACTTCTTTGAGGTATGAAGGTATTTTTATCACGAGAGGATGTTACAAAAGCTTACACCTCGCTCCCAAAAATGCCTGTCTCGTGTAGGTACAGAAGTCCCAAACATACGTTTGCAAAACGTTATCTGTGCAATTAAATTAGACCTTTAGAAGTATTAGATCCAGAGTTTTCTTTTGAAATGCCTTTACAAAGATGATGAGAATGTTATTTAATGCTCACACCAACCTGCCCACAGCACACATGAAACGCTGCCTTCACAGTTCTTGGAGGTTGAATACAGCTCATCTGCATGTAGAAATAATTATGTGAAACTGTCCTCGGGGTCTTGTTTGCCATTGCAAAGGGATTTTCTTCTGGCAAGAGGCAGTTTGTGTTGTGAAAAATGACCATTGTTCCCCACATGAAGAGATCTCCCTACCAGGGTCTTGTGGACTAATTTAATCTCTTTTCCTGTTTCCAGATTTCGCAGAGTTTGTTTTTCTGGGTCTGTTCCTTACTGAGATGTCTTTGAAGATGTACGGGCTGGGACCAAGAAATTATTTCCACTCTTCATTCAACTGCTTTGACTTTGGGGTGAGTTGGACTCAGCCATGTGCATGAAGCGTGTGGCTCTCCCGTTATTCAATGGGGTTGGGTATTGAAGGGTGAGTATGACAACCCATGGGAAATGGTGCTGTAACTGTGTCTTCTGCAGGGTGTAGTCATGGTATGTATTAGCTGTGGTGAAACATATTAAGCTTCCCATGGTTTTCACCCTTTTTGAAGAAATGTGACATCTGGGGATTTCATTTCCTCAGCAAGTTACAGGGTGTTCTCAGCCTCAGCACCAGTATTGCTCTTATTGCTGAGAGATCCTCTCTCCCATTTAAATGAGGTGATTGAAAGACAAAAAAAACCCCTACACATCTTATAGCTCATCTCTCCTATCATCCATTTAATGGCCTTTACCTCAAGATACACAGGCAGTGCTTTTCAGACATGAGTGCCCAGAAGTGCAAGTCTAAACATGTGGTATTAGGTGACAGAAAGGTAATAACTCACATCCTTCCATGGCACAAGAACAGGCTCTCCACTTTGTGCTAAAACTATAGCCTTGAAAAGTGAACAGTGGAATGGTGGGGCCAGTTTTGACTCCATCTAACAAAGAACACTGCCCGCAGATGTTAATTTATTCATTAAAAGGTATTGGGTTGTAATCTGTCCTCATAGAAGTTAACTCAGCTTCTCATAGAAGTTAACTCAGCTTCTCTCAGCTTTACTGTGGGCTGAGCACTGCATTCCAGAGCAGGAGTTGGTCTGGGAGGTATGATGCAAACCAGACACGGAGCTTACAGTACAGCAATGGGCCAGGGGGAAGGACTTCAGGTCATTGTACACGTCATCCAGCCTTTCTCTCCAAGATTCAGTCTGTGGTTTCTAGTCTTTGTCAGACAAAATACAGGGAGTAATTCTATTCCCTCATGGAGCAAAGGTCCCTTCTTCAGCTCTGCTCCTGTAAGGGAGGAGGAGGTATTCTTACCTTCAGTCAGTGACCGCTCCTAAATCCAAGACTACAGGTAGAGCCAAATTCTCCTCCTTTAGGCAGTGTCAGCAGCTAGACTTGGAGCTAAACAGACTTTGAGGTTTATCCATCCAGGCCAAGAATCAGCTGGGTCCAATAGACAGTGGCGTTGCTGCATCAGGCTGCACCAAGAGTGGGGCTCTCTCCTCTGGGGGGTCCGTGGAGCTTGTGGTGGCTCAGGGCACTGAAATAGGTTGTGTCCTCTTTCTGGCTGCGTAGTCAAAGGATAATGCACAGTCCCTGTCGTGAGAGGAGAGCAGAGCACAAATAACACAGATAATGCAAGATAACTGTTGGCATCTAACCTGAGAGGCCGAGAGCGTCTGTGGTGGGTTAACCTTGGCTGAGCACCAGGTGCCCACCAAGCCACTCCTTCACGCCCACCTTTTCTTCCCCTCTCCCTCCTCAGCAGAGCAAAAAGAAAGGGGAGGAAAATAAGATGAGAAACAAAAAGCAGTTT